>CACRXK020000127.1:0-11860 GCA_902702795.2 Paramuricea clavata
AGTGTGGAAATTTCGCAATAAATTTTTCGCTTTTAAAAAAATCACACACTACAGAATTTTTTTAAACTTTCACCACAGTTGCAGAGCATCATTCCCTATTGATATATGAAATAAAAAAAGATAGGTCACCGACATCGTTTTTGAGATAGCGGCACATTTATGGGTTAAATTGGAAGGCTTTATGCTGTCGTCATGTTGCCATGGGAACATTGACATCGTCGAAATCTAGTTCGAAATATTCCTTAGGTGGCCAATATTGCCACCAAGTCGAAAAGAATTCGCGTTCTGCACGAATAAGCCTGTTTTACGGAATTATTGCTTAAACAAGAATAACTGTAGGGAGCCACCTTAACTCTATGATTACTGTGGTCAACATAACTTGACGAGTTTTGGGTTCCTATTATACGTAATTTTAATTCAGAATAATCTTTGTTTATAGTTAATAATTCCATTAATGTCCTCACCGTTTAATAAATATATATATATATATATATATATATATATATATATATATATATATATATATATATATATATATATATATATACATATATATACATATACATATATATATACACATATACATATATATATACACATATACATATATATATACACATATACATATATATATATATATATATATATATATATATATATATATATATATATATATATATATATATATATATATATGTTTTCGTTTATTGTTGTAACTGATCTATTATATACCATTAAATATCTTTTTTAATTGTATATAATAGATCAGTTACAACAATAAACGAAAACATGTCTCTTACTGATCGCACAGCCAGCATATATATATATATATATATATATATATATTTATATATATATATATATATATATATATATATATATATATATATATATATATATATATATATATATTATATATATATATATATATATATATACAGCTAATTCAATAAAGGTTGTCCTTTGCAAACCTTAAACACTAAAACCTTGAACCTTAAACCCTAAGCGCGCAAAGCGTAATGGGAGCACTATTTAAGCAGTTTAGAAAGCATACATGGAGCCCATTTCTTAGAGACATGGTAAATATGTGCCTGCGAAAACATTTCACTCCCAAACAGCTGCAATATTCAACTACAAAGCTTGAAATCAGTACTCCCATTGTGCTTTGCGCGCTTAGAGTTTAAGGTTTAAGGTTTAGAGTTTAAGGTTTGCAAAGGACAACCTTTTTTGAATTAGCTGTATATATATATATATATATATATATATATATATATATATATATATATATATATATATATATATATATATATATATATATATATATATATATATATATATATATATATATATTTAATTATTTAAATAAAGTACAAAACAAACGTTGTTACTCAGAGTTTCATGCCTGAGTTTACAGACAATCTTCGGACAACTAAAGTTTGTTTGTTTGTTTTGTACTTTATTTAAATAATTAAATATATTTAGCTCTACAATAAAGTATTGAGCACTCTATATTATATCAAGAAAACTTGAATTGTTATATATATATATATATATATATATATATATATATATATATATATATATATATATATATATATATATATATATATATATATATATAGGCGAATGTCAACAAGTATATTGAGTGTCGAATCATAAGAATAAAGTGCTCGATACAAAAGTAGAGCAAATAAAAGACAAACTTGAGTTACTTCGTTTAAAACATTTATTCACGACAAATTTGTTTCGTATGGCAAACTAGGCTTGCCACACTCATCAGGTGAATGGTGATATCGCGTATTTTAATTTACATGATGTTATAACCTATAGATAACTTGAGCTGTTATATACAAATGTTTGACGTCATTAGGAAAGCGTAAATATATGCTTGTAATTTGACTGCTGGCTACAGAGCAAGAATTTTTTCCTGTGCCTACATGCCGATATTAGTTCGTTTCTTGAGTTCAATGAGCTTAGTTTGGGATAATAAATTATAACGAACTTTTCGTTCAGGCATAATTCACAACGTTTTGTTTTGTTTGAGTAGGCCCCTAAGCTCATTGAACCCAAGAAACGAACTAATATCGGCATGTAGGCACAGGAAAAAATTTCTGCTCTGTAGCCAGTAGTCAGATTATAATTACAAGCATATATATTTACGCTTTCCTAATGACGTCAAACATTAGTATATAACAGCTCAAGTTACCTATAGGTTATAACATCGTGTAAATACGCGATATCACCATTCACCTGAGTGTGGCAAGCCTAGTTTGCCATACGAAACAAATTTGTCGTGAATAAATGTTTTAAACGAAGTAACTCAAGTTTGTCTTATATATATATATATATATATATATATATATATATATATATATATATATATATATATATTTATCACATACTTGTACCTTTATCAGGTAGGAAGCAGCGGGACATAAAAATGATATCGTCCCTGATATCGTTTTTTGTCCCGGATATCGTTTTTTGTCCCGGATATCGTTTTTTGTCCCGCTAAATTTCGCGCCTTGTCAAAACAAAGATGGCCGACTCGAGGTTCGTGTTTGTTGATGTGGACAGTTTATCGAAGAAAACAAGAACGATAATACAAAACGAAAGACTTAAATTGTATATTATTTATAGTCCATAATGTTTTAGTCGCTCTGTTTGTAAGTTTTCGTGATGTTCTCTCTCAAGGTTTTGTTGTAGTTTTCTGGAGTGGTTTCATAAATGTTTTTTGTTTTATCCGCAAATACGAAAACATTATTTGATGTGTTCACTTTTTTCACGTCCTCGGATAGTTTGTCTAAAAACTGGTCGTTCACTTTCTTAAATTTTATTGTTTCGATCATGTCGATGAGGTCGTTTTCAAACTTTTTCATTTCGGCGATGTGTGATGGAAATGTTTTAGATTTCAATCCAAACTTGCATTCGTCGTTCTTACTTGGTCCATTTAGGAAAAAATGTGCCTTCCATCTCATTCGTTTCACAACATTTTCAACTTTATTGATTAATCTTTTCCTGTATGCGTCTTGTGATGGTAAACCGATGTTCTTTAAGGAGTAGTCGAAAAGAAGCTTTTGCATTTCAAGTTTGTTTTCTACACGAACTACAGAGTGCACAACTCGTGCTAAATTCAAGATCCGAGATTTTCTCAAAGTGCCAACACCAAAAAAGATTTTTAGCGGGAAATTACGACCGCGCGTAACATTATATATACGCGCGCGCGCAATTTATGAAATTATGTACATGCGTAAGCAAGCGAGTATCGTCAGCAAACATCAACAAACTGACATTCAGAAGCAAAAACTGTTGCCTGATGATTGCCTTTACGGCATGAAACTCGGAGTAGCAACAAAAACATTTTAAGTATTAATATATATATATTAATATATATATATATATATATATATATATATATATATATATATATATATATATATATTGCAGTTTGAGCGCTCTGGCATGGTTTTGATGTCCCACAATCGTGAGGCATCAAAGGTAACTATAAATAAGAGTTACTTTCATCCTGCTCATCAGCACTACACTGATGAGGCCCATTAGGCCGAAACGGTACCGTCTGTAGTTAGATATCGCTCTATGGCCTTTTAGGTCATATTGAGCGCTCTACAGGATGAGCCATGCCGCTTACGCATTGCGCACGCTCACTGCTTGCAGTTTGAGCGCTCTGGCATGGTTTTGATGTCCCACAACCGTGAGGCATCAAAGGTAACTATAAATAAGAGTTACTTTCATCCTGCTCATCAGCACTACACTGATGAGGCCCATTAGGCCGAAACGGTACCGTCTGTAGTTAGATATCGCTCTATGGCCTTTAGGTTATATTGAGCGCTCTACAGGATGAGCCATGCCGCTTACGCATTGCGCACGCTCACTGCTTGCAGTTTGAGCGCTCTGGCATGGTTTTGATGTCCCACAATCGTGAGGCATCAAAGGTAACTATAAATAAGAGTTACTTTCATCCTGCTCATCAGCACTACACTGATGAGGCCCATTAGGCCGAAACGGTACTGTCTGTAGTTATATATATATATATATGTATATATATATATATATATATATATATATATATATATATATATATATATATATATATATATATATATATATATATATATATATATATGTATATATGATGTCCCACAACCGTGAGGCATCAAAGGTAACTATAAATAAGAGTTACTTTCATCCTGCTCATCAGCACTACACTGATGAGGCCCATTAGGCCGAAACGGTACCGTCTGTAGTTAGATATCGCTCTATGGCCTTTAGGTCATATTGAGCGCTCTACAGGATGAGCCATGCCGCTTACGCATTGCGCACGCTAACTGCTTGCAGTTTGAGCGCTCTGGCATGGTTTTGATGTCCCACAATCGTGAGGCATCAAAGGTAACTGTAAATAGCAGTTACTTTCATCCTGCTCATCAGCACTACACTGATGAGGCCCATAAGGCCGAAACTGTACCGTCTGTATATATATACATATATATATATATATATATATATATATATATATATATATATATATATATATATATATATATATATATATATATATATATATATTAATATATATATATATATATATATATATTAATATATATATTAATATATATATTAATATATATATTAATATATATATTAATATATATATTAATATATATTAATATATATATATATATATATATATATATATATATATATATATATATATATATATATATATATATATATATATATATGCATATATATATATATATGCTTAAAAATTCACGGATATATTAATGTTAAAAATGGGGAGCATATTTTGGAATGTGTCTAAAATTAGCGAAAATCGGCATATCAAATATTAACTCCAGCGTTTGTTTGCTTAATGACATATTAGGCTAACTTGTATTTCAGCGAATTATCGTTAAGGTTTGTAAGGGATATGGCGTAGATTTAGACATCTTACATATAAGTCTTAGCTCATTGTTTCCTGAAATATGAACGTTCGAAATTATGCAAGTATTTAATATTAGGTCTTTGCAAACTTAAATGTACATGAAAGACTGACCATGGAAGGCAGGCGCTTAAATTTTTCGTATTCTTAAATAGCCTAATTTTTTTATGTTTTTAATGGGTTCAAACAGACTGAGTAGATTATTTCTCGGTTAGAGCAGGATGAATATTCTTTATTGAAGGAAATAATATTGCTTTTTGCAAATACACATCACCGTATCAACGCTACTATTTTGTTACGTTTTGTTCCAAAAATGTTGCATGTCTCTGGGGAGTTGCTTAATTGTTATGTCTTATGGAGTTGTATGGTTTGATTGTGTTTCATATAATTCTCAGTTTACTCCATGAACTTGCCAAGATTAAGAAACGGCAAAAGAGTTTGGGTGTTCTTAACAAGATTTCAGAACGTTGCAGAAGTTAGAAGAGCTTCACAATTCCGTTGTGACAGCATGCCCTAATTCAGAACTACGAACGATCCAATGACGATCCTTCGCGATGCAGTGGTCTCATGAAATAAGGAAACGTATTCGTGCTAGGAACACACGCGAATTTCGGACGAATGAATCTTGCTTGTATTTTGTAGATATAATAATACTTTGTTTCATAATAAACAATTTGTCAAGTGTCATTTATTTACTGGTAATAGTGCATGTTTCAGTCGGGCAAATCTTGATTAATATTTGATACGCCGATTTTTGCATATTTCAGACACATCCAGAAATATCCTCCCGAATTTAAAGATTAATATCTCCGTGAATTTTTAAGTGAAATACAACTGTAATATATCAAAGTCTAAGTTAGTCCTTCCTCTATTTGATGCAAGTTATTTCTCTTTAAAAGCTATACTTGTTTAGATGTTATTACGAATCAAACAGGAGTACTTTTTTTTGGGCCACCCGGTATATACATATATATATATTTATATATATATATATATGCATGACATTCAAACCTTGACTAATTATATATATATATATATATATATATATATATCATCAGTATAGTCTTTGTGCCTGTATAATATCTCATCTTTAATGTTTTAATTATTTTAATTTATCCCCGAGCCAACGGCGCGAAGTGCCATGCGAGGGTACTAATAACCCCCGGCTTATTTACACCCGGAGAAACGAAAGCATTGGCGGAGTCTAAAGTTCATCATTTATCGCGGGCGTGGGTGACCAACGATAGGTGGTCATCCTCACTGATTTCAAAAATATGGCGGACTATCATGAATAGAGGACACTGATTGGTCCGCAGCGAAATAGCAAACATTTCTTGATTTGATGATTGATACATTTCTTGCAAATATATTTTATTTTTGCTAGCATTTTTGCAAGATTTTGTAAATTTCAAAAGCTTTCTCAGAAAGAAAGGGCGAAAGAGTCGGCTAAAAGAAGGGAGCCGACGTTAACGAAGGTAAGTTTGTTTTAAATATTGATTTTATAATGGCTTTAATACCCGACGGCCTTTGCGTATATGAAACAATTACTAAACAAGACAGCATATAAGTTTACCTTAAATTGAAGCTTATAGGCTATATGACGTATAATAACATACCTAACATATTATTTACAGTGCTGTAAAAGTTACTCATTTTTTGGAACTAGTTACAGTTACAGTTACATTCCAAAAAAAGGAACTAGTTACTGGTAAAAGTTACACTTAAAAAATGCGACTAGTTGCCGTTACAAAATTACTTCAATATTTTTGTAACTAGTTACAGGTTACTTCAAGTAAGAAAAAACCCAGTTTTTTTCAACTTAATGATTAGTGGTAAGCAGATTGACGTTAATTATTTGTAAACGTTATGTAACCTTACCACGAGTGGATCTCTCAGCTGTGTTATAAGCACTGAAGCATGCGTTGTCGTAGAAAACCGTGAGGCGAATTTCGAGAACTGAGAGGTGAATTGTAAGTTTTAACCGCAAGAATGTAACGAAAAAAGTAACGTAAACGTTGGCTATAAAAGTAACGCGTTATCGTTTCATTCTAGGCCAAAATGTAACTCGTTACAGTTACAGTAACCTTATTTTTAAAGGTAACTAGTTACCGTTACAGTTACTCAAATATGGCGTCAGATTTCCGCCAATATTCATGTTGATATTAATTCAACATGTTTCCGTATTGAAGTGAATTTCGACATTGAACATATCAAATTCAGCATGCCACTTTAATTCAACATTGCTTCAATTTCAACATGTTTCCCTCATTGATGTTAATTTGAATATTGAACGTGTCAAATTTAAGTGAAATACAACATTGAAGTATAGATATTGAAGTGATTTTCAATGTTGAAGTTTCAAAACAGGTTGAAAACGCATCACTACATGAATTTGAGAAGTGGATATTGGCGGTTATATTGCACCGCGTTAAATATCCGCCAATATTAATTAGCACTTCGTTAAACTTCCCCCCTGGCATATTCCTATATGGCGGCTACGAACGAGCGGAATCAGTGATGAAAATCATGGTGCACTGCACATTATTGAGGATATAATATCACGATTAGACAGCTAGCCTTGGTGACCCAGATTGTGTAGAGGGATTGGCAATACGATTTGACGTTTTAAAGAGATATCTTGTAAATATTAGAATCGACGACATCTGCATGCACTTTGGAATTTCTGGATAGGGTTTGCAAAAATTTAAACCAATTTGAGCAACGGCAGCGCTATTCTACCATGAATAACTCTGAATAACTCTGCATTTCCAGCACAAGTTTATGCCGTGGAAAACCTTCGTAGGTCCTTCGTATGATATACACCTGAAGTAAGCAGTATGATGGGTGTACGCAAAGTAACTTTGGAGCGGCGAATGAGGTCATTTAGGCACGAGTGTGCCAGGTAAAGTTATGCACATCCTACACGGCCGACACAGTAATCATATATGCAACACGAGTACTGTATATATAGAGTCTTATCATCAGGATTTAATATGATTGATTGCACATTAAGTTTTATACAGAGCTACAGCATAGAATGAGAACGAGAATACCTAGGTATTTACATCTTTCATCTGCACTTCATTTTTTACCGTTTGAAGAAAAAGGTTAGCTTAGTAATGCACTGCTGAAAAGACATAAAAAGCCTTAAAGCCCATGTTAGTGGCAGCAGGGCGGTTGGTGGCAGGCAGTCCACTCCAGGAACTTGGCATTTTGGATTAATTCATGAAAACTTGAATTTTATTGAAAACTGAACTTTCCAGTCCTGTTTTCGTTTAAGGTCGGCAAACCGCAAATGACCTGATCAGTCTTCGCCAATTCAGAGGTCAGTGTCTAGATTTTTTCACTAACACCAATTCCCACACAAGAAAGTTGTGGTTTCATGTACATGTACGGCATTACATTTATATCAGTTTCCCTAGGTTTGTCGACTTGGGTTTCAACATATACAGTGCTGCATAACCACTGTGTTGGCCGTGTATAGGATGTGCATAAGCCATAACTTTCTTACCCGACACACTCGTGCCAAATGACCTCATTCGCCGCTCCAAAGTTATTTTGCGTACACCCATCATACTGCAGTTACTTCGCTATAAAAAATTCAATTGCCCCTCGTGTATATCATACGAAGGACTTACGAAGGTTTTCCATGGCATAAACTTGTGCTGGAAATGCAGAGTTATTCATGGCGGAATAGCCCTGCCGCTGCTCAAATTAGTTTAAAGTTTTGCAAACCCTAATATTCTAATATTTACAAGATATCTCTTTAAAACGTCAAATCGTATTGCCAATCCCTCTACACAATCTGGGTCACCAAGGCTAGCTGTCTAATCGTGATATTATATCCTCAATAATGTTCAGCGCACCATGATTTTCATCACTGATTCCGCTCGGCGTTCGTAGCCGCCATATAGGAATATGCCAGGGGGGAAGTTTAACGAAGTGCTAATTAATATTGGCGGATATTTAACGCAGTGCTATATAACCGCCAATATTCACTTCTCAAATTCATGTAGTGATGCGTTTTCAACATGTTTTGAAACTTCAACATTGAAAATTACTTCAATATCTATACTTCAATGTTGTATTTCACTTGAATTTGACATGTTCAATATTCAAATTAACATCAATGAGGGAAACATGTTGAAATTGAAGCAATGTTGAATTAAAGTGGCATGCTGAATTTGATATGTTCAATGTCGAAATTCACTTCAATACGGAAACATGTTGAATTAATATCAACATGAATATTGGCGGAAATCTGACGCCATAATTAGTTGACGATGTCGTCAGATGACGTAGACAGCATATTTTTTAAACTGTTGAAGGGTAGTGTCGAAGCCATAACATACCGTTTGTGAGAGTGAGTGGGTTTAGATCATAGTGTTTATCTTGACTGGTAGCGACACACGACACATCCACAGACTTACAAACCACGGACGTCTTGAACTCGATGAAATAAACGTTTTCTACTAGTTCAATAAATTCAGGTTTCCCTTTCGTGATATTTGGAGTGCACACAAAATTGATCCTTGTTTCATAATAGCGCGCCCAAGAGGGTGTAATTTTCAAATCGCCACCCCTAAGGATAGAATATTGATGAGTTATTAAATGTCGATTACACAGGCTAGGGCTACGCAATTGCCAGTTATTCAAAGCTGCATTCATGCTAACACTTGGTTATTGAGTTCTATTTTAGTTTATGTATTTCTGCACATCTGTTTATTTCAAAACTTCAGAGAACAAAACTCCTATCGATCATTTGATCTGAGTAGTGACACACCATTAACAACAACGCTGTTGACAACAAGACAAGTAAAACTTACAGATAGGTAAGAGTAGTGACATCTAAGCCATGTTCTAAAGTACTCTTTGCTGACCGGCCAATAGAGACAGCCTTTCCATCTTTTTTTATGAAGCACGCAGTCGATGGCTTTTTTCTAGATATTGGTTTTTTTTTACCGGGAGATGTCTTGTCGCTGCAAGTTATATTTTGACAAATACCCAATGTGATGCGGCCTCCATCCGGACCGGATATGGTGTAGCCCTGTAAGACAAAGTAGTTTTGTTTGCGGATTAGTTAGGGTTCTAGGATTTATCCTTTCAATATGTCTTTCTCGCTTTTCCATTCATGAGGGAACTTGCTATAAGCTAATTATTATTTATACTGGATACATCTCTATCAGTTCCAAATTGTTCTCACTAGAGGTCCAGTAAAAGCCATACAGTACCAAAATAACAAGATTTCATTGGCTCCTTAGGGATGCAACTACCTGAAAAATATAAGGATAATTGTATCCCATATCAAGTAGTCGCATCCCTACCAACGAAAGCTTGTTATTATTGTTGCCGCCATTTTGAAATTTAATGTCGGGGGGGCCTTTAGTCACTTGCTAAGCTATGCGCAGTACGGCATGCGCAGTGACGAAGCCCTTACGCTTTTTTCAATGAAGTCGGACATCTGGTCCTCTTAATCTGTGTCGTAGTCGTACTCGTAGTCAAATCTAAAGCTCCCTAATTAGTGTACACTAGCACAAACACGCTTGTTATTAGTGTACACTAGCACAAACAGTTCAAAATCATACCAAAACATCATCAGACAGCTCCATATCACAGAATAGAAACTATACAGAAGCCCGACTTCTTGGTTTTTCCTATGATTTTGGCGTAACCGTAATTCGTCATCAAATTGCTGACGCCATGGTCCTAGCCAGTGCGCTTATGAGAGATATTCACCCCCTGATAGTGTTCAGAATAGCGGATGTCCAGGGGGGAATGCCTCTCACAACTCCATGTCTTTTATCCATGCAAAGTAAAATAAATTGAGTTCACTGGCCTCTCATAAACGTACTGGCTAGGACCATGGCGTCAGCATTTTGATGACGAACCATGGCGTGGCAGCGGCTTACGCTTTTCTGGCTGAGTCGACCTTCTGTGTGTCTTTATTCTGTGATTCAATATTACTTCAATCAAAATCACCTCTGGTTTTTTTAACAAATATATACGAGTGTCCTTGTCATGACAGCCAGATTCATCATTTTTTGGCTCGATTCTGCAAGCTTCTTTGGTGTCCCACGTAAATGAATAGAGACGGTCTGGATCATGACTACTTAACTTCGGTTCACCTGACTGCAATCAAAGAAAACGCATTGAGAGACCATACTGTAGCATTCCAAAACACATCTACTCAAAACTGAATCAAGAAAAGCTCGAACGAACGTTACTATAGTGTAACGTGTTGGATCTGGCACGTTATTAAGGAGCACGTTGCATGATTGCCGTCCCGCTCCAGGTACAAATAAACGTACAAAAGATCTTAATAAGGGACCGGTCATTAAATATGGCAAGGGGGGGGGATGGAGGAGAAAGTAGGGGGGTCCTGAATTATTTTTTCATTGAGATGGGGGGGTCTTGAAAATTACATTATGTGAAAGAGGGGGGGGTCTTCGGATTTTTCCCAACAAAATGATTAATTGTTTCTCGTTATATACTATGAACAGCCAAAAGAGATGCATAAAATGCCCTTTAAACTGGAACACTGGGTATTAACATAACGAGTAAAGCATAAAAAACATAATATAAAAGTGGATGTAGGCGAGACAAGCATAGGCCAAAGAGTAACCTACCTAAATAGATTGTAAAATATTTATTTAACTAGTTTCATCAAATTTTATACCTCTCTTAATACTCTTCATTGATCACTTGCTCTCCTAAGCTTTGTCCTAATCGGGCCAGCCATCAATACAAAACTATATTTTCAAGCGGTACAAGAGGGGGGGGTGTCTTTAAAAAGTATAAAATGCATAAGGGGGGGCCTTGAAAAGGCATATAATTTTTGAGGGGGGGGGGAATTTTTTTTCAAAATTTCTAGTCTCTCCTCCACCCCCCCCCCCCCTTTCC
>CACRXK020000127.1:11880-114380 GCA_902702795.2 Paramuricea clavata
GGGGGGGGGGAATTTTTTTTCAAAATTTCTAGTCTCTCCTCCACCCCCCCCCCCTTCCATATTTAATGATCGGTCCCTAAGTGTTCTTTACTCGACGACAACTCAAGAGCAAAGCCCTGGTCAAACGAGAGTGAGAGTTGATAAGCGAGAGTTTGCATGAGAGTTTCCTCAACTCTCATGCCCTGGTCAAACGAGAGTGAGAGTTGATAAGCGAGAGTTTGCATGAGAGTTTCCTCAACTCTCATGCCCTGGTCAAACGAGAAGAGTTGCACGAGAGTTGACTGGATGTTACCGCGCGCGTGGCGAAAACTCTAATCTCTTTAAAATTTAAACCAGTTCAAAGTTAATGAGAGTTGATGAAAGTCGATGAGAGTCAATGAAACTTGGCGGTCAAGAGCGTCAGAGCGAGCGAGAGTTGCAACACTCATCCTCGTTTGATCGGGGCTTAGCTGTTGATTAGGACAGTGCAACTGTTCTCCTCAGAGATCCAGTAAGGATCGTCCTTTCCAGACTGACACAGGAGGAAACGTACACTTAGGCTAAGCTAACTCCTAAAGTAGTCGACTTTCATTTCTACTGGATAGCCATACTTGTTCTAACCTGTTCTCCCGTAAAGCTACAGTAATTAACCATTTGCGTAATAGACTAAATTTTGATCTAAACAAGTCTAGACAAAAATTTCATCAATGTAATCTAAAATGACTGAAAATTGCAAACTTCGCAAGGCTATATTTTCCGCATTTTACAACATTTCGCAACGAAACTTTGGAATATTACTAATTTTGTGATGCTCTTTCAAGCTGTGATGAAATTTTTGTCTAGATCAAAATTTAGTCTATAATGCAAATGGTCCATTAAGGCACTGTCTGTGTTTGCATTTCTACTGTCTGTCTGTCTGTCTGTCTGTCTGTCTGTCTGTCTGTCTGTCTGTCTGTCTGTCTGTCTGTCTGTCTGTCTGTCTGTCTGTCTGTCTGTCTGTCTGTCTGTCTGTCTGTCTGTCTGTCTGTCTGTCTGTCTGCCTGCCTGCCTGCCTGCCTGCCTGCCTGCCTGCCTTACAAAACTGAAACCCCACTCACCTGTCCTTGGTGGTTACATGTAAACGTGATGATAGTTCTTATTGTCTTAGTCTGATACTGTAATACAGGACTTTTTTTATGCATAGCCAATGTTCCAACTATTTCACCTGTTAGAAAAAAGATGCATAATAAGAACATCGCATCACTCGACCCAACAGAATGAATGGTTTTTGTACATGAAAATTTTAATCGAAAATGATATACATACTTAGACCTAAAATACAGTGCAATAAACATTTTCACTATAATTCTACGTTTCGACTAATTTTAGTCTAAATTAGTCATGAAAATTGTACTGCACTGCAAATTCTAGGCTCATATATAAATGTCATTTTCTGTAAAGGCTCGTTTACACTTGCAATTTCTGCTGCAATTTTCTTCTTCTGATGGATGTGAACGAGTGGTGAGTTATGAATGTTCAGATGAGGGTACATATACTGCGAACATACATAACTCATCTACTCGTTCACATTCACCAGAAGGCGAAAATCGTGCTCGTAACAACAAATGCAAGTGTAAACAGGCCTTAAGCTGGAGTAATACGAGCAACAAAATGGACCTATTCCCTAATGAACAAAACTTTGATCTAGACGAGTCTGGACAAAAATTTCATCACAGCTTGAAAGAGCATCACAAAATTAGTAATATTCCAAAGTTTCGTTGCAAAATGTTGTAAAATGCGGATAATATAGCCCTGCGAAGTTTGCCGTTTTTCAGTCAGTTTGTATTACGCACGGGAAATTGATACCTTTTTTCAGAAAGCGGTATCAATTTCCCGTGCGTAATATAAAATGACTGAAAAACGGCAAACTTCGCAGGGCTATATTATCCGCATTTTACAACATTTTGCAACGAAACTTCGGAAAATTACTGATTTTGTGATGCTCTTTCGAGCTGTGGTGAAATGATTGTCTAGACTTGTCTGGATCAAAATTGCGTTCATTAGGGAATAGGTCAATTGCTGCAACTTGCAACAAAATCTGATTTCAACGCATGTTAAGTAGAAATGTCGACACATGTTGCCTCGTGATTTGTAATTCATGCGTAAACATTTTCAATTAACATGCGTAGAAATCAGATTTTGTTGCAAGTTGCAGCAATTTTGTTGCTCGTATTACTGCACCTTTAAAGAATTTCACTACAACCTAAATACCCTACTCACCAATACTAGTTACAGTTCCGTCCGCCTTTTTCATACAAGCAGAGCTGTTAGACGGACAGCCAGATGTCTCTTTAGTTTGATGTAGAACTCGACATATATTAATATAGTATGTTACTCCAGCTTTAGTGACAACCCAGTTACCATCTGTCTTGACCAGGGGGGAGAGATCATATTCATTACCTTGACTGTCTTTCACCACACAAACCATAGTCTGGAGAAATAACACAAATCTTAGTCTGGAAGGAATCCGAACTTTGTTCATACTGGATACAGTAGCTCTATCAGTTCTAAATTATTCTTCCTAGAGGTCCAGTAAGGATCATCTCTTATTGATCCAGTGTTACTACAGGAGGAAACCTAAACTAAACTAACTTTAATTATACTGGATAGCTCATCAGTTCTAAATTATTCTTCCTAGAGGTCCAGTAAGGATCATCTCTTATTGATCCAGTGTTACTACAGGAGGAAACCTAAACTAAACTAACTTTAATTATACTGGATAGCTCATCAGTTCTAAATTATTCTTCCTAGATGTCCAATAAGGATCATCTCTTATTGATCCAGTGTTACCACAGGAGGAAACCTAAACTAAACTAAACTAAACTAACTTTATTTATACTGGATAGCTCTATCAGTTCTAAACTACTGTATTCTCCCTAGAGGTCCAGTAAGGATCATCTTATTGATCCAGTGTTACTACAGAAGGAAACCTAAATTTATCTAGACTGGATAGCTCTATCCGTTCTAATCTGTTCTCCTGGAAAATGTAGAAGGGTCTTCCCTTATTGGTTTTACCACAGCCATCATTGGTCTATAGGTGGCTTTCACCACGCTATAGTGTACATGGAGAGTGTACATTAGAATCTCACTACTTGCCCTTTATCTGCTTTTGTGTAAAAGTCTCGTAGGATTGCTTTAAAAATAAATTTTCACCTTCATCGGACATGCGTATTTCGTGTACCATGCAAAATTATACAAGCAGCGTTCTGTTTCGCCCACAAACACGGGTTTCCCAAGATCAGCAGCTTCACTGCAGAAGAATGTGATGTACGCCTTACGTTCGACTTTGTTGTGACACGTCTGACCGTTTGTGAATGGTAGTTTTAAGACTCCGTCGTAATAGTACATATTACCATGCACCTTCCCAGCAATATAAGTGTTGTCTTTTGTTTTCTGACAAATTCCAGCGGAATCTTTGTTACCACAGACACTTTTATCCAAAGCTTCTTTACTACATATCTACATGAAACAACAAACATAAATTACATTAAATTATTACTGTATTCAACTCATTTCCCATTGGGGCTTTTCAGTGACCGATTACATCGAGTATTATGTTCACTTATGTTACTTACACAGGAAAAAACGTCTAGCCTGTAACAATGTTGTTGAAAACAAGCCTGAACAATATTTTGCTGCCCATATTGTTCATGACTTTAACAATATTGTTCAACATTGTTCTCCTGAACAACGCTGAACAATATTGTTACCAGCCAGGAACAACATGGACAGCAAAATATTGTTCAGGCTTGTTTTCAACAACATTGTTACACGCTAGGCGTTTTTTGCAGTGTAGCTTAGACTATTTATCTTTACAACAATTGTGATATTACTTTCTTAATTATGTTTCTATCCTAATTACCCACCCTGCCAACTTGCCCTGTGGGAGGAAACCGGATCCTCGAGCGCTTGGAGAACACCAACGACTCTTTTCACATGAGTCCGAAGCGAGAATCGAATCCACTATACTGGTGAAAAGTGGTTACCCTGACGACAGCACACCAAAACACCCAACCTTACCTTGATCATAAGATATATTATGAATTTGATGTATCAAATAAATTACCTTGATGTAATACTCATCAGAAGACTTTGTAGTTACAGTAAAATAATCCTTGCCACCTGTTCCTTTTGCCAAGGGAGAAAGATCATAAACATTGCCAGTGACTGAATCTTCCAAAAAACAATCTTTACCAGTGGTCACTTGTAGACTACATGCTGCAGCTATATAAAAAAATGATTGTATTGATAAAAATATGGCATAGGTGAATTTTCTAGGATGTGATGAAACTTTACAGTGTAAACATTGCTTCCTAGCCATGTTCCCAGAAAGTGGGGAAACCAGGAAACATTGTTCCCTTGGTAGAAAAAAACAGAAAAATTCATACCTGTAGTCCAAGCAAACACATAATCACAGCCATCCCAGGACATTGACGCAAGCTCGGGTGGGCTTTCCAGATCTTTGTTCTTACATATAAACTTTATAATGGTCGTGATATTCTTCTTTCCAAATCCTGGGCACTTGCCACCAGTGTACTTCAAACTCAAGCTACCAGACTCGGAAATAGTTGGAGTAGTTTTATACATGCCTATACCACGTCCTTTACCATCCTTCACTTCACACGCTGCTGACTCATGACATTCTGGATACTGCATCTTTGCAAGAGATCCGCACACATTGATGTAATATGTATAGCCACTGGCCCTCTTACGGTCATTCACAGCTAACCAGGTATTGTTGGTGTTCTTGGTAAGGATGGACAGGTCATAAGTATCGCCACTCTTTGAAACAACCGAACAAGCACCAGCCTTACGAGATGGACAGACATGTCGTGTTTTCCACTCAAAGTAGTAGTAGCAATGTTCCTCTATGACAAACGTTGGTTCACCTATTTCCACAGCTGGGTCACATCGGAAAGTGATTATCGTTCGCCTGTGTATGCCAGTTTTGCAAGGTGAGCCACCTTTGTAGACCATGGTCAGATCACCATCCGCATAACGGACACTTCGATCATCGGCGTTACCACAAGAATACGCTTCGGAGGTTTTCTTTGTTTTTATTTGACATACTGCTGTGTGAGCGCCATCTAAGTCACTGCCTGAAAAGCACAGAATTGTTATAAGGCCAGGAAATAAATGGAACATTAGTATAATTAAACTAAGGCTCTTTTCAGAGGTGGTGTAAACATCGACTGTTTGTTGTGGAAGAGTTGTTGATGCATTCAGGCTTTTTTTCAGGGATTTTTTACACCCCCAAAAACTCAATCTTGAATTGAGTTTTGAAATTCAATCTTCTCACCAAAGTTTCAGTGCAAAAAATGAAGTTGTTTGAGTTAAATTCGTGACGTGTGGAAATTATTTTTCAGTTGGAAACCCGACAATTAAGAAAAAATGGCTGGAATTCATCTCACAACACAAGAAAAACTATGCATTCGCCATCTTTAACCAGTTCCCTCAGTGCCCCTGCTTTAACACATTCCGTCTCAACTACATTTATTGAGTACAAGTGTCAGCCCCCGGTAGGGGGGGGGGGGGTGCAACCACCACAGCTGTTCAGCTAAACTCTATCTTCTCTGCAAAAATGGACCCAAGAGAAAATCCTGAAAAAAAACCTGGCATTGCATCTTTCATCTAATAGTTACAGTATCTGTTGCCCATTCCTTCTTCTTCCATCTGAGTTTTGTGAGTTGCAGTGTTTTGAAGAGGTCTAGTGGGCCACTTCTACTACATGTGTACAAGATATGAAACCTGAACTAAATTTACTTCGGGATAACTCTTTCAGTTCTACGCTTTTCTCCATAGAGAACTAGTAAGTAGTAAGAGCCTTCCCTAATGGGTAACTTACCACAAGGCTGTCCATTACTGCAAACTTTAATCCTATAGTCATATTCTCCAGCAGTCAATCCATAGCTCAATTCTTTCTTGGGCTTCTCCAGTTTGATAAGATCGAAACTAACTTCCCCATTGGTAAACTTACATTTTTGAGTAAGTACATCATTGTTTGTACATGCGTGACCAGTTCCCCATATTATATCGTAATGACATGGTGGTGGTGATGCATCAACATTGGTGATTAGAATTGGACCTGCTCCTCCCTGAATTTAAAGTTATGTGTATTAGATTCCCTGTAGCCTGTGTAGCTAGCGGTTTTAAGGGGTTGGGGCTGACGTGTGGGCAGTAAAAATTATGGAGGCGAAATGCGGGAAAGCACAGAATAGGTTCCCTGTAACTAAACATAGATCTGGCTACTTAGTAAAACTGTACAAGTCTCAAAATGTCAATTAGCTTTTCAGATAGGTAAAACACAAACCATGACTAGCTGTTTTTTTGCAGAATACTACCTACACTAGACCTTTACAGTAACGTTTAAGATAACAATATGAAATTGGTCGAAGACCCGTACTCAGGAAATAAAATAACAACATAAAACGCTCTCTGAGTTTCCAGCGATATACATACCCTTTTCTAGATATATACCTAATAATAATAAACGAACGAACGAATGTATTCCTTCCACTCGTGAGCTCATTTACCATGAGCTCATTTACTCGTGAGCTCATTTGCTCATTTACCATTTTTGTTTGTTATGATATGACGACAAGGAAATGAGTCGTGTGAGACATATTGTTTATGCTAATAATAATTTTGTAGGTGGCTAACAAGAGGCATCCACTTTGAACGTTTGTTCATGCGCAGTTTGTGTGTGTGTATTCTTTCCTTTTAAGTGCCCATCCAGGGTCACAAGGCCTGGACATTTACTATATGTGACAATGGTAAATGAGCTCACGAGTGGAAGGAATACATTCGTTCGTTCGTTTATTATTATTAGGTATATATCTAGAAAAGGGTATGTATATCGCTGGAAACTCAGAGAGCGTTTTATGTTGTAACGTTTAAGATGTCTTCACACATAAATCACAGCCGCTGACTGCAAATACACTGGACCCCTCATTTGAATTAATATATTTTTCAGGTAGTTCAGAGACAAACCACAATGTTCAGCTTATTGTATAATATTACCTACACTAGAGATATCTTTCTCAGGTAGTTCAGACATAAATCACAGCAGTTTATTGTAGATATTTTTGATTTTTCAGATATTTGAGATATTTTTCAGGTAGTTCAGATACAAATCACAACAACTTTATTTTAGAACACTACATATAGACCCATTGAACATGACGTCACAGCGCTGGTGCGGATGCATCTGGAGGACAAATTAGCAATCTATGCATAATAAAGCATCATATAATTTTTGTAAACAAAGCAAATTTTGTACAACTTTATAATAATTTTGTATCAATTAAAATGGTTAATTTTTGTGCTGTATGTGGTTGTTGTACCCGAACAGATATTGTTAGAGAGCATCTGGAGGACACTCTAAGGATTTGTGACGTCAGTGCAATGGGTCTATACTGGAGCCACATAATTTGAGAATACTTACATTTGAAAATTGTTCTTTACACAGAAAGGTTATATCAGTCTTCACTCCATTGGGGCATTCAGGTATTGTTTCTGTACCGGTAATATTATAAACAAGTTTGATTTTATCACCATCATAATACAGTTTCGAGGTGCTTGTGATTTTCCCAATTGGTTTCTTTTTGTCTATTCTACAAGCAGGACTTGGTTGGTCATTGTCATTGCCACAGGTGCCAGCAGGAACTTTTGGGCCAAATGTTATATCACGACAGACATTAATGAATATTTCAACACTGCGGCTCTCACTTGATACCCGGTGTCCTCCTAAGGAATAGAAATGTACAGAAATTGCAATGAGGAAAAATTCATTCATTGTTCTGGAGGAGGGAACATTTTGGTTGGTAACAATATGCTTTTTGCCATCCTGTTGCTAAGGGGTGGGGCCATTTGATATCCTGGGGCCGGTTGTTCAAAGCTGGGTTAGTTTAACCCTAGGTTAATCTAAAATTCAAAGCAAACTTCCTGACAGCTTGTCCATAAATTTGGAAATATTTCTTCAGAGATCTTGTCTGGATTGACAGAAGTTTACTTCTTGAAAGTTTTGAAATAAACAGACATGTAGAAATACACAAACTAAAACAGCAGGTTAAATTTTAACCCAGGGTTAGCGCTAATCCACCTTTGAACGACTGGTCCCTGGAAGAGAGGGGATGGGTGGTGGCAAATACTGTAGTTCGACTAACCTCCAAACGTAAACAAAATTATTAACATCCTTGTTAAACGAAATGTTGAAGTTCTCCTTGTATTTTTCAGGTTGTTGCATGCTATCAATCCAAAGTTTTCTTATTATTGGTACTACCAATTCTTGGGTTTCACTACGGCATTATGCCATGAAAATTCTGATGGGGGGGGGGTCAACCTCAAATGTAGTGATGCTTATGCTGTACTGGAGTGAGACAATAATACAAAATTCCATGTATTTGCCACCAAACACAAGGCTAATACATAAAACATTGAGTGACTCACTATGAGAATAACTGTGTTTTGTTTTAGAGTTGACCCCCCCCCCTGTCACTTCTGTGACGTTAGTCGTCAGATGAAACCCAAGAATACTGCCACAGATCATTCAAGATTATATCAGCAGCAAGGGTTAGAGTTCAAGATGAATCATGAATTCACAACATGAATCTGTGATGCAAAATTTAAACCTACATTGAATGCATATCTACTATAGTTTGTAAAAAATTATCATGGTAAGCATTGGTTCACAACCCCCCTGCAAGTCAAGGCATTTGATCTACATGTACAAAAAATATACAAACCTGACAACTTTATCAGGGGGGATAAATCTCTCTTCTTCTTATCAACTTTGTTATATATAACACAAGGTATTTCTTTTATTTTATCCACCTTGGCTGACTTATTACATGCCTCTTTGGTATAGAATTCAATAATAACCATACAGCCATCATCGTCAACAAGTTCTGGTGAACCCTGTTGTAGTAACAAACAAAACAACCATTTTACAATAACAACTTACAAGATGTTACAAATAATGTTATGTTGAAATGGCAATACGAGTTGTTCTAAAAACATTTGTCTATAACGCAGGCTTAGGGCTTGTTCATATGAGGGAAAGTTATCTTGGTTAGCAAGAAAATATTTCCACTAGCCTGTCAACAAGCGAGATCTCGGTACATGGGAAAAATTTTGTCTCATATGAACGCAGTATAACTTTTCATATTATTTTCATAACAATGCAAGATCTCGCTTGTAAACTGGTCGAAATATTTTCTTGCCAACTGGGATAACTTTTCCCCATATGAACAGGCCCTTAAAAATATTATATTTCTCTTCCTGGCCGCCAAAAATAATTCCCTGTGCGAGTCAAATATAAAACATCCTGCATATATGTAGACATTTCAGAGAATGCATGGTGCCACACATTTACAATAATTAAATTATAATAGTTTTGTTTGCGGAAACACCACGTAAATTTATTACTGCATTTATTATTTTTTATGTGGTGTTTCCACAAACAAACCTATTATATGTTTTATGGCTATGGAAACATACAAAGAACTTAATAATTAAATTATATGGTATTCCAGTAGGCTTGGGCGGTTTACTGGTACTGTCTTTTCGCTTTTTTTTTGGTTTTATTTTCAAACCGTTTTTGTTTTTTTTTAGCTAGCTTTTACAAAAACCTGAAAACCATCATTACGTAATTGTTTACTGTCATAGCCCAAAACTCAATCTTAATTCTCAAAACATGACACTAATTAAACTCACACTAGATACTGTACAAATTCTATTCTTTTTCCGTAAAGTCGGCAAGAACTAACAAGGTATAAGTTTTCAAATGCATTCTTCACCCTTTTATTTTAAAACTGAAGTCGTTTCAAGTTACCTTTACACAATTTTGTATTTTGTTGTGTACTGTGTGTTTGCTTATGTCAAACAAATACCACAATTCCTCCTCATTCAGTTAAAGTAAAAATTAAAGGAAAAAATGGTTTACTGGTTTTACAGGTTCAGACAGTTTTTCAGTTTTGATTTTAAAGCAAAACCACCCAAGTCTACATTCCAGACTATATAAGAATTCGACAACTTTTTAGGCAAAAAAATTTTCCGGACGAGTACGTTGCAATTGGTTTCTAGTGACTTTACCCGTCTATCAACTTGTTCCACCACACTGCAAAGTTCTTGCTTGACTACAGTATTTGAATTGTAATTGTTGTTCACAGTTCGCTTATCATCATGTTATTACTCAAATTACTGAATCTCATTTTGTCTCTAATAATTTTTTCTTTATCATGAAAAATAGCCCCCCCCCCTGGCCATGGCTAGGGTGTGTGTGCACCCCCCAGTAAATCCATCCCTGTATAAGATAACAAACATTTCCTGCAATATGTAAGAAAATTCCTGTGAAGATATTTTTGTCAAAAATTTCCTGGCAGTGGTGTTACAGGACATTTTCCAGTACTGAAATAAGCATGCTCAATATCCAATAGTCTAATATCAAATAACCACTCTATACTTTAAAACATACTGATAATTAGGCCATGTAAATGGTTTTATCAAAAATCAACTTACCAAAATTTTATCACATTGGAAATTAATTTTGGTTTGAATATTCTTATTCTCACATCCAGTTTTGGAACTTTCAGTACCAGTAAATGTAATAGAAAAACCTTTACCATATGGCATCGTTGGTAGATTCCCGGTAGCACTTGCACCATAGTTTTTAGCTGTAGAACCAGGTTTATCACCTATCTTGCAAACTGAGGTATCTTTGCCACAGTTCTCTGCTGGACCACAGATATTTATGAAATAACTTTCACTTGCAGCATTTCCATTTCTCACTTCCCAGTCCCTACCAAAGAATGCACAGACTGATTAACACATGCACCTAGGCTGGGGTGGTTCTTGAAAGAACTCTGAAACTGAAAACCGTCAGGAAAAAAAGAAAAACCGGTTTTTAATCTATAAATAACATACACACAGAAAACCATGTTGCACATGTTTTTATTATGTCAAGAATTTTAGTTTTATATCAAAAGCTTACAGAGGTATAAAAATACAAGTGAGAAGACAATGTTAACCGAATGTATTTACAAATTTTCAGCTAGGATTAGCTGAAACATTAAGCATTTTTATCTCGTTTTTTCCCCGGTTCATGGTCTTTTTTCGGGATTTTCGGTGCTTGGACTTTGGCAAAACCTGGTTTTAAAAAAAACACGGTATTTTCCTGTATACCAAAAAACCGCTCCAGCCTACATGCACCCTATATTCTTACAGTATTCGGGTCTTCAGTGGCACAGTCAATGAGTCATCAGAGCAACCGTACACCTCTGAGTTTGTGGAGGGGGACATTGGGATTTATGGTATGGCAGTATTAGCTTATTTTCCTTACAGTATTTCGGTATTTTCCATGAAAAATTGTGGTATTACAATATTGGAAATCTTGCAGTACACAGTATTTCATATTTGCAATTTTGGACTAAAAACTGCTGTAATTGACAAAATTTGCTTGTGGTATTACGGTATTGAATACCCCCTTATTTGTGGGTTTCACTTTCACTACGAATTCATGTGAAAAGAGTCAGTCAACGCTTTGTTTTCTCCGGGTGCTTCAATTTCCTAGCACAGGGAAAGTTGACAGGGTGGGTTAGGATAAACACATTTAAGAAAGTAATATCTCAATTGTTGTAAAGATAAACAGTCCAGGCTAAGTATGTAATTAGGTAAATGTCATACTTGATGTAAACTGTAAAGCACATTTGATCATATTCACATATAAATTTACACTATAGAAATGTTTTAAAATCCTATAACTGTCGTTCCAATTGAAGTGTTCCTCAAATATTACCTCGGGCTGACCAATTCATTTCATCAAGTTCCTCAAAATATTCATACACTTCCTAGTATAATTGTAAACTTCCTGTTGAATAGTTTGAATGCACCAATCACCTTTGTTGTTTGTGCAACTAACCAATCATAAATAGAAAGGAAGTGACCAAATATGATCAAATTCTTGGAATTGGCTCTTTCACAGAAAGTGTATGAATAACTCGAGGAACTTGATGAAATGAATTGGTCAGCCCGAGGTAATGTATTGAATCAATATTTGAGCAACACTTCAATTGGAACGGTAGTTACAGCTGACAACTAAAACGAGCAAGTTTCCTATGACAAGTTTTCATTCAACAAGTTTTATTTGCTCGTCTGTATAGGAAACTTTGCCATATTTAACTATGAAATACAGTAAAAAAGTGCATTGGTGTACAGCTGTGGTCATTTAACATTTATTTAAAGCAGCTTCGATCATTCATTAATAAATTTATGACCAACGTTGTTGTATTAAACTCAATGTCAACAATATAATTGAAATTCCGATTTCAGGACATGTACAAAACCTTATCTTATATAAATTTTTACATAAAATAAACTTACGACTTTTCAATTTGGATCAATACAACGCAATATGTGCAATTAATAAAAGCTATCATTATTATATCATGTGATTGCTGCAGTACTACAATATATAAAAACTTTCAAAGCAAAATATACTTTCAATATACTTACCATCCCGTAATTACTTTATCATGATCCGTCTTGCATGTTTTGACGGCCGATACGGCTGAATTTGGGCCATAAATAAATGAAACTACAAGGAAAATGAGCAGAAATGGAGAAAATATGCCCAACATATTTGTTTTCATAATTGCACACATGAATGACACACACTAGCTTCCAGTTTCCTTGAAAAGATTACGTCATTTTCAATGACAGTACATCTCTCGGAATATCAGAGGTTTGCTTCTATATGTTTTAAAGAGTGGAAAAATAGGAAAACGTTCAAGAAACATCAGAATTTTATGTTTTATATCACCGCAAAACGAAATTTTCTAGTTCTCCCTTGTGCCTGCACGCGGGCTAGTTTTTTCTAGAAGTATTCTGTTTCGGTTACATGACGTACGATACCTTCTTGCACTTCCGGCATATCGCGCGGGCGCTAAGATGGTGGATTTCGACGAGAAAAGTGGAGTTATCTGGAGTTCAACTGAATGGGGAAGTTGGGGGCAAACTATAGAGGAAATATTCATTAAAGTTAATTTGCCTGAAAATACCACTTCTAAACAAGTCGTTTGTAAAATTACAGCGAAATCGATCAAATGTGTAGTGCGAGGCATCGTTATTTTTGAGGTACATGTTGGCAAAAGTTCACAGACATGTCAGACAGTACCGATTAACTTTGAAAGTGGACCACAGTTCACTTTACACTTAATTTGTACATTATAAATTCATGATTTCCTGACTCGTGTAATAATATATTATACTATTTGCTTGCATGAACCTCCCTGTGAAAAGCTCTGGGTAGTTTGGTCTACCATTAAAAACGACAGACCGATGATGCGTCTCATATATAAAATTGCGCAGATATAAATTTGATATATTTTATCATATACAACAGGGCCAAACCTATGCAGCTATTCTTTGTGATGAAACAATATGGACGATAGGTGCGTGATTTAGCTGCGAAAAGTTTTTTTTAAAGTTATACCTATATACACAGAATATTTTTTATTTTTACTGCCTTTCCTATCTTTAGAGGACCAAAAGTTATTGAACATTGTTTTGGTCAAATCTCAGCGCACAGCAAGCGAATGCTGGAAGTCATTATTAGTTGATCAATACATCGTTGATCCTCCTACATTTATGGAAATGGAGAAAAAGTTAACCCTGGAAAGATTTCAGAGCGAGGTATAAATAGCTCGAAATTCTCTGATGAGGAATATGCCGGTGACTCACTTTTACCAGACTTGTGTCTTATTTTTCTTATATAGAATCCAGGGTTTGACTTCAGTGGAGCAGAAATCAGTGGCAATTATCAGAAAGGTGGACCAACGTTGCCAACCCGTGATTGAAGCAATGCATCGCATCCTCGCTGGAGAAAACTAAAATGAACTTATTGAATATGATAGCCAGAACGAACATGCTAAGACTGTGACGCGTGCAACGGAATCTCAGCCCAGGAAAACTATTTGCAGAAACACTGTTTCTTATTCATGGTTTTCTGAAACTGAACTGACCATTGAATTCGAAATAAAATTGCCTTACAATAAAATAGTTTTGGGATTGAGTAGAGGGAAGCATTCTAAATGTTTCGGACGCAATGTTGCTTAGCCTGCGTGCAGCCTCAACCCGAATTTTTTAAATATCTACTGAAGTAGATATTTAAAAAATTCGGGTTGAGGCTGCACGCAGGCTATGTTGCTTGGTTCGCGCAAGGCGTTAATAAATGTATCATAAAATCTACAATTTGTATAAATTTTCCTGAATGTTCAATGGATATGGCTATGACATGCATGGTATTAATTAATGAAAACCACCAATACTCTATAGCTTAGGTTCTACTCTCTGAGTTTTTCGAGAATGGTTTTACGTTTGTTATGCAATGGCTAGACATACTTCAAGTCTCCTCATCGACATCGTTCAGCAGTGTGGTTTCATCGATTCTCACGGGTTTTCATTGTTTAGCGCTGTTCGTGTTGACGCAATAACTACAATAGATGCTTCAAGAAACTACTGTGATTCTATTAGAAAAGTAAAAAAATGTCGACCTTACCCACGAAAATTTAGTGAAGCTCAAATCTGTACTTTGTTAAAAAAAACTTTTGATGGCGAGTTGTTTACGATTTGTCATTTATATGCCGTAAAATTTATTTAAATAATAAAAACATTTCTTGTCTTATGGCTATGGGAACAGTTCCACACCACTGATTCTATCTTGTTATTTTCTCATTGACATGTCAAGGGTCCAATATTTCTCTGACAAAGCCATATCAAAAATATCGATTCCAAAATTTTTGCGATATAAAAATTTTCTTCAAATCATGGCTTGGCCCAAGATGGTCCTGAGGCATCATGTCATGGTTTTCAAAGCCTCTCGTATAAACGGGTCATTATTTAACAATTATCTAACTCATTAATTTTTTTAATCAAAGAGAGATTCGTGAAGAGATAACATCTTCGCCTTACATACAAAACACGTAAAAAAGTAAAACGCAATAAAATTTTCATATTAAATGCAAGTTTTCTCGAAGAGAAGAGTGAAAGGCTAGCAACTCTATCTTGTAATGCACTATTATTAACAAATTATATCCCTCATTAACATTTCAAGTGTCTGTTTGATGACTTCTTCGCTTTGGACAAAGTCAAAGTCGTGAGTAAAAAAGTTGTTCAAATATTACCACTATAAAAAGTTTCTTCGAATCACGGATTTTCTCGACTGACAGAACAACTCAGTTCCACACTGGTTCTACAATCTTAATCTTGTTGTGAAATATAATAAAGCAATTATCTTTCTTAATTAACGTCTTAAGTGTCCGTTGATGAGAGATGACTTCTCCTGCGTGTACAAAGCCGAGTGAAAAATTCTTCTAAATCAAACATATATTCCTCTTCGTTTACAGTCAATTCAAAACTCTCATTCGCAGCAGGCTCATGATCTATCTGCTCGTCCACCACTTCTCGAAGTAATTCTACTAAGGCAGGCTTCCACTGGCTTGCATCACTATCATTGTTGTTTAAAATATCTTTGGAATACTCCATAGAACTCTTTAAGGACTCCACATACGAACTAAGTTTGTTCTTTTGCGAGTTCAATGCTTTCTGCTTGGCTTTCATGGCAGACTTCACCTGGGAGCCCATTTCACATTTTCGTTGCTGGATCGTCTCAATCATACTTTCAGCAGTTCGTTTTATTTCGCTTTGGACTTGAAAGCCTTTCTCGTTAACACGGTTCTCCATTTCAGTAATACTGGTTAAGCTTGCTTCGGCTTCATCCAGTTTCTCCATACAGCATTCCAAAAGATATTCTAAGTCCTCGGTTTTCGTATCACTGACCAAAACTTTTTCACCGTTAACCATACTTTTATCCGATGGTATTTCCCCAAGCGAAGCCATGGCTGTATAAAGCTATAGTGCTAAATGCAACGCTGACTTGGGGATTTTCAGCTCATTGTTTCTTGGGAAAATTGTTCAAGCGTGTAATTTAAAATGGCGCGCAACCGCGCATCGCTGTTGGGTGCCATCACGTTATCGTCCTTATCGTTATATGCCAATTATAACTCAATGTGATTTATTATTAAAGTGTCTGTATGCAGGCAAGTTTCACAGATTATTTTTGTAGGTTTTGCGAGATTATGGTTGAGGCGGATGGTAAGTAAAGAAATGGTAAATGCGATGCGTCAGTATTTTGCTTGTAAGGTAACATTCTTCAAAACCTTCAAAATTGTCTGTGTGAACTTGACTTTGTGTACGTTTTCACAGAATGATCCAGAGAAAAACGCGTTTTACATGGTGTGCACTTTTTATATGCGATTTTCAGAACCATAAGTAAAGGTCAATATAGACCAGTGCAACTTTTGACAGAGGTTTAAGGTGTGAAACATTGCAGGTGCATCGGACATGTCTAACCAAATTTTGAATGGACAAAAAAGCTTGTAGTACATGCTATGGTATCTCAAGATTTTATTACGGAAATTGCCATTAACTTTCCACAAATTTTCAGAATAGATTTTAAGGAATTTTGCAAATGCTGATAATCACATACAACACATGTGATTTCCTGAGATGGATATTAATTGACATCTTAATACGATATAAAAAGGCAATCTTTTATACTTTTTTTAATATTATATAAGACAAAATAAAATTACAAAAACTTTCATACACCTAATCCACAAGAACGTGAGGTCACTCGAAGAACATGTACATACAACTGCACCTTGTTCATCATGTTTAATTTGTAAAAACACCAAACTCATATTCATGTTGATGCTTGTTCTCCCAAATGTTCCTGTGGGGTCTTCCCAGTCATAAAATGCTTTTGTTTCTAAAATAAAATATATGTTTTAATAAATTAAACTTTAAATATAATCCAGCTTTTTCACTTGATTTTGGGCCTGTCGATTGAGGTGTTAATTTTTCACTTTCTGGTGACTGCTCATTTAATATCAGTGGCTAATAACTCAAGTAAACTAGACTTTATTCATACTTACATTCTCCCATTTTAAGAAGAAATAATAAGCAGCTGGAACAACTGCACACCACATGACACCAAGGAAGATTGTTCTTGGACGGAATTTGAAATGATCTTGCGTCTTTTCTCTCATTGAACCCCAGCGCTCAATAGCTGGATCTCTCTACGGTCACAATACAGAGTAAGGTTAATATAAGGCTTTGGAAATTCTTAAATAGTGCATTTAAGATTAGGGCCATATGTTGATAAAATGCAATTAATGTGGAAATGGGTCATTCCAGAAAAGATCTCCACAGAGGAAATTTCTCCTGCCCGGAGGTGGAGAAAAACTGGCTGGTGAAAAACGGATTGTTCCACCGTTATTTTAATAAGTATATGCTGAAGATGAGAGTAGCTTACTATCAATGATGCATATTGTTCAGGTGGAATGAACTTTCCTTTGGCTTTAAGTTCAGCTTTCTATAATAAAGTGTATTTAAAAACTGTTTAGTGCTATCACAACTGAAATCTTTGATCATATTATTAAACCTTTCTATAAGTAAAATAAATATCGAGATTTGGGGAAACATATTTGATAGACTAATGGCAGATGACTTTACATACTGACAAGAGTTCATTGAGCATTATAGATATATTTATACTGTACCAAATATTTGAGAGAGTATCCTGTATAGTTTATACTGAGTAATGTACATATAAACAATATAAATATCGAGATAAATATATAAAAATAATTTTTTTATAAACTTTTTAACAATTTCTATTTTTGAATATTCTACCTACAAATCAAAACACAAACAAGCCAAATATATATAGAACTGGTAAAAATATATTTTAAGGCTAAAAACTTACCCGTTGCAATGTAATTTTCACAGGATCAGGTCCTTTGCCATTTTGTGGACCTGAAAATTCTGCCATCTTGTTTTTCCACTGACCTCAATAAGTGATAATACATACCTGGAATGCTAACTGCCGCACGCGCAAAGCATTGTGGGGGAATATTACCGCTGGTATAGCTTATTGCTGGCTCAAAAACAAAATGGTGGCCAAAACAAAATGAAACAGCATGATTGAAATGTGAACACGTTTTTTGGAGGGAAATATGGCTTTTGAAAGGTGTGAAACTGTTATCCCTAGCACAGATGAAAAGGACGCTGTTGTATGCTATTGTGACAAAAATATAACGCCAAGTATGTTGAAATGCTCGAAATGTCAAAAACTATTTCATTCTACTTGCTTGAAAAACGGACGGCCGAGTAATTTTAAAGGCGACATATTCTTCGAGTTTACTTGCGTGAAATGCTCCGATACAGGGAAAGAAGAATCCAAACGAAAATCAATGAACTGGCTGCAAGTCGTTTATTTAGCCTTGTATAATCTCATATGCCGGGGGAGCGGACGGAAGGGTTATTTTCGCTGGAAGGACGATTTATGTCAGTTTATAGAGCAAAATTGGAATATTTTTCACGCAGATAAGAAGAAGACATCGTCTTGGTGTAGTACAGTTGCAGGAACATTGTCTACAAATTGTCCAAAGATTTTTAAAAGCGGACAGAAAGAATTTAAAGAAGGTGGATGGTGGACGCTACAGGAAGTGCTCCCCCCGTCCGAGAAGCCGGAAGTGATTACGCCTGGGTTTAATCTACGGAGGAGAAAGAAAGGTGGACATGCGCGGACGGGGGAGGCGAACAAGAAACGTAGGGTGGAAATTTTGCAGAATGGAGGAACTGCTGAGTCAGCAGAAAATCACGAAGCGGGAAAATTAGTTGAGATGGAAAAACTGAAACAATCTGAGAATATGACCGAAAGAAATGGGACTCAAAACTCAGGTGTTTCAGAAACTGATATTGCTGATCAAATTAATACGTTCTTAGAAAGTAATGGTGATATCTTAGAATTAGACATAGGTGACCTGGGAGGGATGGATGAAATTTTTGATAATTTTGATCACACCAGCGCGGAAGAGTCTTTGCTTTCTAGTTTTACACAAGTAAATGACCAAGTTGTTGATACTAAAACAGAGACTAAACTGGATGAATGTAAACAGGTGCCAAGTGCCAAACAAGAGAGGGTGATAGTTCTTGATCCGAAAGATTTGAGCAGCAGCCAGCCCTCTACCTCGACAATGGAAGATGGCAAAGAAGTCGATAGTGATAATAGCGACGATGACGACGAGGCCAGTCAAGTTAAAAATCTAAGGACGATGCAGCCACATGAGGAAAGATTACTACTAGAGAAACTAAACAAGATAGATTCACCGGATCCAAGGGCAAGACGCTTGCGTGGGAAATTACTGCTCACCCGTCAAAAACGACAATGTGGTCTACCAGTGTTTGAACTTGATAGTGTTATCGAGAAATCAATAAACACCGTGTCACATTATGTGGTACAGAATGGTGAATGTACTTCTGTGTTAGATCCGTCTTCACAAAATACTGAACCACAGTCAGAGGTAGCTAGTAAACCGCAAAGAACTACACAGGTCAAGCATGATAGAATTCTGGATCGCTTCATGATGCAACCAGTTTCACAAAAACCTGTTAAACAGGTTAGCTTCTTAGGTCGTTTAATTGGCTGTAATCCGAGCGCGGTGAATCGAACTGTAACGAGTCCTTACACATCGCGGCTTTTAAAACCTTTCATTTGTCGGGATTTCGAAGCGACGCCAGTGAAACTTAAACTGTTGAAAGAAATCTGCTCGTGGTTTCAAACAAAGTATCCAAACCAGGAACTCCCCCCTGTAGTATTCGGTTCCATAGACTATTGCTACGTGCAACCGCATCACATTCCGGGGGTGAATGCGCTATGTCGTGAATTCTTCTGGCCAGGTATTGATCTATCAGAGTGCCTTCAGTACCCGGATTTCACGTGCGTGGTCCTTTACAAGAAGTTGATTATCGGATGTGCGTTCATGGTGCCCGATGTGAAATGTAACGAGGCTTATATCTCGTTCGTCGTTGTCCACCCCGACTGGAGAAGAGCTGGGATTGGATCATTCATGATTTATCATCTTATTCAAACGTGTTTGGGCAAAGATGTGACTCTTCACGTCTCTGCAAATAACCCGGCAATGTTGCTGTACCAGAAGTTTGGTTTCAAACCAGAGAGATTCGTTGTTGGCTTCTATGATCGCTACTACCCTTCTGATGGAGAACATTCCAGACATGCGTTTTTCCTTCGTCTTCAGAGATGATGGAATATTGGAATACCAGAACTTCAACATCGAACTGTGATACTTTCTGTGTTTAAATACCAACTGTAAATTGATGTAAAGATATGTGTTATTTATTTTATGAAAGATTAAATATTGTTATAACTCAAATGTGTGGGTATAATAGACACAGATATTACCTTGAAAGAGAACTGTTGCAAAAAAAAAACAACTCTAAGAATTACTTGAAAAGACGCATCGACGAAATTGATGCAGGAAAGCCCTTATGGATTTTTCGGTTATTCTTCATATTTTAACCCAATTGCTTTGCAATTCGGTACCATATATACATTAATATTTTACGTTACATTATGAATACTGCAAATGCTTAATTTTATATCGGGGGATAACAATGCCTTGTTGGCGTAGTTCTTCCAAGACCGATAAAATAGCTTCGAGTTCAACTCGGAAGCGTTCGGTCTCTTCCGTCTTCTTCCGTAACAACTCTCGCCATTTTCTCAGCACTGCGTCTTTCTCGACATCGGCATCTACTCGGAGGTTCTGAATCATCGTCTGAAGTTCGTGCTCCCGTCGGGTGTACCGAGTTTCCATAGCAACTATTTTGTCTTCAAGTTGAGAATAATGCTGCATTTCGGGAGTATGAAATTGTTTCGCCTTTTTAAGGTCTGATTTTAATTGTCTGATTTCTTGATGTAGAACTTCCTCATGCACCTATAAGGAGATATTAAAGTCTGAAAAACATCCCTGCTTTGTACTAGGGTGAAAATAATTTCTCCAATTTATCAAATCGACTAACGCATATTTATGTCGATTGCCATTCGAGTTTTATTTTTTGGCTAACTCGCATGCTTAGTTACCATTGTTCTGATAACGTAAGCATGAAATGAAAGGTCACATGTTGGCAACAGGCATAAACATGTGCTGGTTGATGAGGCCTATTACCTTTTTCGAGGCGAGTTCGACTTCTATCTCCGCACTTTTGGCTAACTTATCTTTCAAGCGTTCAATGACTATCTCCAAGCTGGCAACTTTGTTCGTCAATTCAGAGAGTTTAGAGCGAGAATGTTGAGCAACATAGTCTTGTTTAATGCTCTCAATCCCTTGCCTATGTTGTGTTTTCAGCGAGCATAACTCATCATGTGAGGCCTCTCGTTCCTGTCTGGCAATACGCTCAACCTCGGCAAGCGACGCTTGATAACTAAACATTGTATAAAAGAATGTTAGGGGGATGACAGGCCTTGAAACACTCTAACAATAACAAGTGGTTAGTGTGTGCACGGGGTTCATTGACTTCATTCCTATAATATAAAATGACTGATTATAATTTCGCTTCAGTCACATGTGAGAAAAGTGGTGCCAGTCTGGTTCTACCAAACACCCCATGTCTTCCCCACAGGTATTCCAGCATTCTCCAGTAATAACACTGGGCTACTAACCGGACACAACTGATAAAGCTTACACACCGCACACGTTGTTGGTCCATTTCAACCGTGACTTGCGAGAGTTGCTCCCGTAGTTGGCGGTTCTCCGTACTAAGAACATCCAACTTCTCTTGCGAAGTTTCTTGAAACGTTTTCCTAGAAACCGCTAGTTCTTTTTCAACCAGCATCTCTTGTCTCTGATGTTGAAGTTGGGCACAGGTTGTCCGTAGTTCTTCAATCATACGATCCTTTTGCTCACATACTTCATGTAAGCTCGCTAAACGTGCCTCGAAGTTCTCATCAATTCTCTTTGAATCAATCCTGGAGTCCATATTATCCTTAGGAAGCTTATCCTTGGATGCTTCCCGTTTATTTCGTTTCGTTTTCCCACTTTTTCCTTCAGGTTGCGTGAGCACGTTTTTCTTAGCGTGTAACGCGTTACGCAAGGTCTTTATTTCCACATTGAGTTCTTGCGTCTTTCGTTCGTGTGCATCGCGCATTTTTTTAATCCCCGCATTTTGCTCTTGCATTTTTCGTTCGTGTTTACCACGCACGTTTTCCAACTCTTTCTCAAGCGAGGCAGTCTGCGCGCGCGTGCGTGTATATGACGTCACTTTCTCGCGTTCATCCTCCATCTCGCGTCGTAAGTCCGTCACGTGATTTTCATAGTCCAATTGCATTGCATTATATTTTTGTTCCAAGACCCGAAAACTTCGTGCCCATTCTTCTTCGCGATCTTCCAACTCTTGGTTCAGTTTCTTCACGCAATTTTCAAGAAATGCGTACGAAGGTCCGGTTGGCTTCTTCGGAGAATCTTCGGATTTTAAAGGTATAACATCACCTGGTGCCGATGAAGCAGCATAAATTAACGCGGGGATTGAGTTTGGATAGCGGCGTTTGATAATTTGTTCCATCTCACGAACCTACAAGAAAGGTTCGTTAAATAATTAATTCTATACAGTATATATAATACGTAATCATTGATACGATTCAGGCAATGGGCAGTTGTCTAATTATAAATTCACCTCCGAAGTGAAGAATGTGTTTGACTCTATTAAACACTGCAGGTAAATAACACTGGATCAATAAAGGTCCTTCCTTACTGGAACTAGAAAAAGTTCCAGAACTAAGGAACAAACTGAGAGAACTTAATAAAGGAACAAATAGGAAGAACTAAGAAACAAATAGGAATTAAGGAACAAATAGGAACTAAGAAACAAATAGGGAGAACTTATTAGATTTGTTAGTCATCCTCCTGCAGCAATACTGGATCAATAGGGGACGACTCTTACCGAACCTTCAGGAACAAAATCACAATAAAGGAAAATTTTAGTTTAATTGCTGACTAGACCTTTACGCCTGTCATTCAACATACCTGCCGCTCGAGATCTTGAATTCGTTTAGCATCCCCAACTCTCTCCTTCTCTTTCTTATCCTTCTCCATATTTATATTTCCTCGTTCTGCTTCCAGTCTTTCCACCAAGTCTTTCAGTTCTTTAATTTCTTCATTTTTCTGTTTAAATATCGCTGCATCTTTATCCAGCAGTTCTTGATTCTCCACATACCATGCTAACTTTCTGTTTAATCTCTGGATTTCAGTTGCATGACTGGACTCTATGTCCTGCAGTGTTTGAGAACTACTACCTAAAGAATCCAAAAATCAGGAATAAATCAGATCTAAGTCTGAGCAGTTTATTCCAGCTAGGGCTAAACTTTTAAACTAAACCAAACCAAACTAAACTAAATTAAGCAAGCTTCAATTATACTGGATATCTCTATCAGTTCCAAACTGGGTTTTTTTAAAGGTCCAGTAAGGGGGACACATCACCTTATTCGTGCACTAATAAACAACACGAGGAAACCTACCAAGAGCGTCATCAGCTCGTTGAACAGCTTTATCTCTTTCCCTTTCCAAATTCTTCACTTCTCTTTCTACTTTTCGTTTCTCATTCTCCAGAGTGTCCATCTCTTTCTTCATTTCTTGTTCGTTCGTCTTGAGTATTTTCACTTGGGCATGAAGCTGATGAATCCTCTCTGCTCCCAGCGCGGCTGTTCCACTTATTTCAAATGTTCCTTCCTTTCGTTCCAATTTTTCTTTTAGTGCTGCCACTTCACTAGCTGGAAATGGTGGGTATAGATATTCAACATCACTCTACTGAATCAAAACTCATTTTAATTACTGGATAACTCTATCTGCTCTAAACTGTAGTGCTCCATAAAAGAACCATCCCTTGTTCACTCTTACTTCAACAGGAAAACTAAACTCAACCAACTTTAAACTAAACTCAACCAATAGCTTTTTCTATTCTAAATTGGTTTCCCTACAGGTCCAGTAAGGGCCGTGTCTCTCAATCGTCCAGTGTAATAACCGCAGAAGAAAACCAGAGCACCTGGAGAAACCTCAAGCTTGAAGGATTTTACCTAGTTACCTTGTTTTATTCTCTATCTTTACCTAATTTTTGATTTTCTTTAAACATCTGTGCTTCAGCAGTCTTGGCTTTGATCTGTGCTTGCTTTAGATCTTCGTACAATCTCTCGTTCTCTTGTTGATATCCGGTCAGCAGTTGATCTTGATCACGAATCTCTTTCTCAAGTTTTCGTAATTCTTCGTCTGACATTGACTGAAAAAAAAATGATCACTTGTCTTTCATCTCTCCATTATAATTTCACCTCAGACCAACTCGCACGCGAGAAGAACGCCTACAGTTTAACTCTACCAAACAAAATTTTCTCTGGGAACTACGTTTTCTCCTGTAATAACACTAAATCAATAAGGAATGGGTGTTTCGAGACCAATAGAATAGGGAGACGAGTTTAGAACTGATAGGACCATCGTGACTAAACAAAGTTAGTTTAATTTATTTTACAACGAACGTAGCCCACCTTCAAATTGCTAGCTTTAGACGTCCGTTTCTTATCGTCAACATCCTTCAGTCGACTTTCTAAAACAAACACCTTCTGTTTCAAGTCATTGATCTCTTTCTTATATTGCAAACTTAATGTCTGTTCTCGTCTGTTCCATTCCTTGTCCTTCTGAGTTAGCATGTCTATCAGCTTCTCTTTTTCATTTTTTTCATCCTGAAAATATGAAAACTATTTAGTAACACTTGAAACGTTAGATATTCTGGATCCAAGATTTTGAGCTATACCTTAGTGATAAAGTAGTCAGTGTATGTGCCTTCGACCTCCATGACCGGGGTTATAATTCTTGCAATATTCAATGGACCTATTCCCTGATGAACACAATTTCGATCTAGACAAGTCTAGACAAAAATTTCATCACAGCTTGAAAGAGCATCACAAAATTAGTAATATTCTGAAGTTTCGTTGCGAAATGTTGTAAAATGCGGATAATATAGCCCTGCGAAGTTTGCCGTTTTTCAATCATTTGGTATTACGCACGGGAAATTTTGATACCTTTTTTCAGAAAGCGGTATCAATTTCCCGTGCGAAATACAAAATGACTGAAAAACGGCAAACTTCGCAGGGCTATATTATCCGCATTTTACAACATTTCGCAACGAAACTTCGGAATATTACTAATTTTGTGATGCTCTTTCAAGCTGTGATGAAATTTTTGTCTAGATCAAAATTTTGTTCATTAGGTAATACTGTAGGTTCATTGTTTGATTATAATTTCATTTCATGGCAAGTCTTGCGGTTTCATCATGAAATAACACCGAGATAAAAAGAGACTGCTCTTACTGGACCTCTAGAGACAACCAGGGGTGGATTTATAGGGGGTGCACAGGGATGCGCACCCCTGTTGGCCTTGGTCAACAGGGGTGCAAGGGGGTGCAATAAAATCAAATTCAGAAATGTGGCATAATTTCCAAGGTTTTCCCTTTTTTGAAGTCAAATTGAACCTCATAATTCAATGCCCATATCACAGGAAATGGCATTTCTAGGGTTCTAATTTTCAAAATTTTCCAGGGGGCATACCCCTGAATCCCCTAGGGAGCTTGAATCGTTAGGAAGCCAATTCATTTGAATGCTCTCCCACCACCCCCTACAGAATTATAAAGAAACACTTGGCTGCTCACCCAGCACCCCCCTAGAAAAACCTTGTTGGATCCACCCCTGGAGACAACACTTCAGCAATGATACAGCTATTCAGCAAAAATAAAGTTGGTTTAGTTTAATGCTGCAACTAGGATTTCTGAGGTCCAAAATCCTACCTGCCACATAGCTTGCCAATGCTCAACCTCTTTACGCAAAGCTTGTTCACGTGATATTCGGTTGGTTCCCAGGTCTTCCTCAGACACACTATCATATTCCACGCGTGACGTGTGTCCCTCGTGTGACGTGCGTTGCTCGTGATCGTCGCGGTGAACAAAACTGTTGAGATAATTAGCAAAAGATTCGACGGAAGCCATCAATTCAGCAGGAGATTCTTCGGGTGCTTTCGGTTGTTGCTTTGGCGATTGTCTGGACTATATAAGAAATTATAAATGATTTCAAACTCAGGGACCACACCAGGCTATTCAGCATTCTGCCCCATTAACTTCAGAATTTGAACAGAGTCCTTGCATTTGAAAACGCAGTTCCGGCATTTCAGAAGGGAGTTCTGGTATTTGAAAATGGACTTCTGGTATTTGAAAACGGAGTTCTGCGATTTGAAAACGGTGTTCTGGCATTTATAATGGAGTTCTGGCATTTATAATGGAGTTCTGGCATTTGAAAATGGAGTTCTGGCATTTGAAAATGGAGTTCTGGCATTTGAAAAGGGAGTTTTGGCATTTGAAAAGGGAGTTCCGGCATTTGAAAACGGAGTTTTGGCATTTGAAAATGGAGTTCTGTGATTTGAAAAAATATCAGGTTATTCCGAGACCTTGGGATGGCCGCAGCTGAAGGGTTGTTGACATTAGAGAAACCAGAGAAACACAAAGGCTAATTAATTACGCTTGTTAGTAAAATTGATAAGCCTCTGAACTTTCACTTTTACCTTCTTTCTTACCTTCTGCCTTCTCGAGGTGATTCCTTTTTTCTCACGCGAGGAACTCATTCCAGTTTTATCCTTCCATCCAAAGCGGTCATCAACCACAACATTCTTATCATCCCCAACGATCCCCTGCTTGCTCCTTACTTTCCCCACTCTTCCTCCCTTATCCTCTATCTTCCTTCCACGTCCCCCTGGTGTAGCACTTCTTGGCATAACTTTAGGTGTGCCTTTCTTCGTCTCTCGTTGTTTCCCAGTCGGAGGTTTCGCATTATTTTGCGCTTCCCGTCTTTTCCTTACAACAGATTTAATATTCTTTAAACTTTCAGGAGGGGGCGTATCTTCATCACTGGAGACCTCCCCCGGGAAAGTATTTCCAGTAGGATTTCCCCCCGTCTTAGGAGTACTTCCACTAACATTCCTCGAGAATATATCTTCAACAATCGCCTCCTCTACGATTTGTGCAACATTCACTCCCCCCGGCTGTAATACACCGGTAACAGGTTGAAGACTGAAACCATGCTGATCACCATCATCGTAAGTTGGAAATCCGGGAGGTTCACGTCGGTTTTCAATTTGAAAGTTGAAGTTCTCTGACAAGAAGCTGCGGTTTTCATATTCAGCTGGTTCCCTTTGACCGGGCAGCTCAAAACCTGCCGATATACCAGATGGGAAGCCGGTCTGACGGGTTTGAAAGATATCATCACGGCTCAGAACCGGTTTTACAGGATCTTGAGTTTCGAAGTTTCGGGAAAGGATGATCCCAGGTTGCTCTTGGGCAGAACCATTCATATCAGGGGGGAGTTGCAATGTCTGGTTGAGAAGAGGGACGGAGACAGAGCTGAATCCTTTTGATTCATTTGAGGTTGTTGATGCAGCCACAGGTCGGGTAACGGAAACTTCTTGATGGACGGTTTGATTTGTTTGAGAAGATGCCGCCACTTCTGCGAGATCTTTTTGTGGAATTGGAGGTTTCTTTATAACGGTTCCTTGAGTTTCTTGAACTTCAGGTTTACTTGCAGTTGTATCATCTAAAAGATAGTACAAGGTAACACACTAAACTAACTTTTTGTATACTGAATGGCTCCACCGGCTTGGTTAGAATAAGCTATTCCTGCTGCTACTGCAATAGAAAGCCAGAAAACCGAAGAAAGCATGCAGTGTTGACTGATGACATACTTCTTACATCCAACTGAAGCAAAATTGTGCAAGCACAAGAACCGACCAACACCTATGAATGGTGCATACATTGACCACCAGGGCCGTAGCTAGACCAATAATTGGGGTGCATATTCATATATTCGTATTCTGCCCGACGGATTTCTTTTGAAAGTGATTGTTTTTACGGTATGTGAACATAAATGTATGAATATACCCCCCTCCCCCCAATAATCGCGTCTAGCTACGGCCCTGTTGACCACTGTCACCCCCAATCTAAATGATGGTATTGTTTAACTGTCTCTCTAACTAGAACATACCTAAAGGACGTGCACTGTCGCTAGTGCTATCTAAATGAGCATGTTGAAGTGCCTGCTGTAAGGCTGCCAATTCACCCGCACCGGAAGTATTTAGTAATCCAGTCCCGGTCCTCGCAACCTCTGATCGCTCCTGTTCAACATCACTTTCGAAACTTTCCGAATATTCCTGTTCATCATCGATTACATCATTGTTGACGTCATTGCCGCCAGATTGAGGTTCTGCAAATAAGCGTAAGTAGCAAGTAAAAGAACAAGCTGTAATTTCTTATAGTACAGTCAGACGCAGTAAAGAAATAATAAATGCTATGCCTATAAAGGGATGCTAAGCCAACTGCTTTCAACAGATGTATAAGTCTTCCCACCTATGTCTTCAGAAACTGGGACATCAATTTGTCTATGTCTAATCTGCTTGATTTTTTCTCGTTGAGCCGTTCCCACAGTGGAGTCCAGAGAATCCATCAATGATACTACAAAACATTGATTAGAGACGCTGATTACTGATAACCGACATTTTAATAAATAATACAAATCATGTACTCACTTACCTTTAGACAACAAAGAAGGCTTGCTTGTATTCTATAAATGAAAATAGACTCTCCTTAGTCACAGCCAAGAGTTAATTTACAGACCTACATACCATTGCTACATACACTACATCATGGAATACCATACCCACTGACGCATACCATATCATATCATTATATGCTATGTTATACCATATTATATCAAACCATACCATGGAATACCATACTGTAGTAACTAGAGGTGTGCGAATCCGATCCGAATCCGATCCGATCGGATTCGGACAGTAAATTACTCGGATCGGATCGGATTTCGTTTTGTTTCTGTCGGATCGGATCGGATTTTGCAGGTTTTTTGTCGGATCGGTTCGGATTTGATTTTTCTTGTATCACGTCGAATTATTCGAATATTTTTACAAATTGAGAAAGTTCTATATTCTGCAGCTGTATTCCACTTTTTACGTTACAAATGGCATCAGAATTCACAATGGCTTTGAGCATAAAAGTAATTCCATAATCCATATAGTCCATACAAACTACAAACTACAAAGTCAAAGTGACGTTTTGCTCGCTCGCGAAATCGCGAATAACGAATGCCATTATGCCACCCATTGAGGTTTATTAGTGATAAACTTTAAGATGTTTTAAAATGTAAACCTAGCTCAAGCTCATGATTTATTATACTGAATAAAACATTTTTGACTAGTTGGGGTTTTTTTCTATGCTAATTCTAATAAAATATAAACTGCTGTTACTGTGTACTGTAAATGTGAACGCTATAAGGCATAATTATGTGATATCGCCCTGCAATTTTTATCGGATTCGTATCTGCTTATTTTTGCTAGAAATTCATTATTTCCAATATATCGTTTATGATCATGAAAAAATACGTTTATAATAATTAACGCACGCTGTACAGCGTACACAACTTAAGTTCGGATCGGATCGGATTACGAATTTTAGCATCGGATCGGATCGGATCGGATTTTATAAACATTGTTTCGGATCGGATCGGATTACTTTTTTCATCTTCGGATCGGATCGGATTCGGATTGAGAACTTAGACAAACCATCGGATTGAGAGAGGTCAATCCGATCCGACGCACACCTCTAGTAGTAACCGTACCATACCCAATGAACCTCACCCATACCATACCATACCATATCATACCTTCTCTGTTGAGGGTTTAGCGACTTTCTTAATGGGTGATAACACATCAGCGGTTTCTAGTAAAACAACGTATATCAGCTAAAAATGCATCTACAATAAATCTATAGGATCGTCAGAAGCATAATTAGCGTGAGCAAAAGCGCGCGCAAATCACGTAATCTTGCGCATTTCATACCAATTTCATCATTTGGACCAGTGACCTTCCCATTTTCCGCGCTCCACAGCCAACTTGGCCAAAAATATGACAAGAAGGCAAACCGCATGGTCCTTACACCGTAAAATTTTCAATTCATTAGGACATTGTCATCTTGCAAGCGGGTTTACAATAAATTCACAATCACATTATTGCCGCCAAACTGGTTGCGTCTGAGTTCGTGAATTTAAATTGTTCTAATTATGACGTCATTAACAAAGTTCGTTCAAAAAACACAGTTTTGACACGCTGGCTAAAAGCGGGGGCCTGGTTGTTCAAAGCTGGATTAGCGCTAATCCTGGGTTAAAATTTAACCTGCTGTTTTAGTTTATGTATTTCTGCACATCTGTTTATTTCGAAACTTCAGAGAAGAAAACTCCTACAGTGAGTGATCCAGACAAGATTTCTGAAGAAATATTTCCAAATTTATAGACAAGATGTTAGGAGGTTTGCTTTGAACTTTAGGTTAACCTAGGGTTAAGCCGGTCCCCCTGTTAACAATAACTCAGTCTGTACATCTGATACCTGTTGCATTAAAAATTGAGTTTCCTAGCTCCACTCCAGTGGCTTGTAGGAGATCATCAGCTCGGACTTGATCAGTAACACTCGTGCCATCATCCAGCATTTCATTCAACTTGCCATAATCAAGATTTGATTTTTCTCGCTCCATTTGTTTGAAAAACTCCAATTTCTCAGCGAGTTCATTTTGAGTGTTCATCCCTGTCTCGGTGTTCTGACTTGGCTCGTCTAGTTTTCCTGGCCGTTTTTGAGATGGTGACGATGTGGGTGAACCTGATGGTTCAGTATAGCTGTAGTTCTCATCATTTTCATCAACATTTTGGCTAAAATGTTTGAAGAATTTCCTCCGGGATTATCATAGGAATAGTTTTATAGTAAGTGCATACAGGTACATGTGTTTTTCATCTCTGCCAAATTATAATTCATGGCTGTACCTATGACACTACCTCGAGTCCATAGCTCAAGAGGTTCAATTCAAATTTAAAATGTGGCTTCAAATTTATGGGCTTCGGTGGCAAAGTGGTTAGCGCACTTGCCTTTCACCTCTAAGACCGCAGGTCCAAGCCTCAGCGAGAACTTCCTCAATGCGACTCGAACACAGTCCTCATGCAAATAGAGTAAAAGTCAACGCTCTGCCAAAAGTTGTGGGTTTTCTCCGGGCACTCCGGTTTCCTCCCACAGTGAAAGTTGACGGGGTGGGTTAGGTAAAAAGGGCCCACAATAACCAGCATATGCTGCTGTGGTAACCCTGCCCTAGTTGGCAAAGCTAAATAACCAAAATGTACGCTTCACATAACTACAATCTGCAGGCACGTCATAATTTTACTTCACTACTAGAGGCAGATGAAAAGACTCCAGGTATTTCAGTTTCCTCCTGTTATCAGACTGGGCCCTCTAGAGTCACTTTTTAGTTACCGGTAATATATAGTTGTAATTTCAAAGATCTAAGCTGGCATTCATATGTGAATGGGGTATTCAAGTGAGGTATGCAAGATGATCACTGAGCAAAATTATCCAAAGTTAAAAATAGTAGTAAATGATAGCACATCAGCTAGGGAACAATGCAGCTCAATAGGTTAATTGTGGCTTAATGAGTTTACCTTTCAATATCAGATAGTTTATCTACAGCAGCATCTTTAGCACCTAATAATGTAAAACAAAATACAGAACAATATGAAGCATTGCAGAAGCAAGCCAAGTTTGCGATGGGTCGTTCTGCTGTCAGAAGCAGGGGAGAAAAATTTGTTTCTGATAATAGTAAGTGTATTTAATAGGAAATCCATTCGGGGTAGGGGGCGATTTCCTCTGTGGGCCGGGAGGTATGGATGTTTTCTGGAATGACCCAATTATATTCAGACTTACCACCATCATCTAAACTGTCCTTGCTCATGGTCACAGAAACTCCAAGGTCTGCAGGAGGCTGTTTGAATTCTCCATCATCTGGATTTGTGTTGGTGGCTTGTAGTTCTTCCTCTTCAAGGAATTCATCTTCTTCTTGTACCGTTGGTGTTTTAAACCAGTTTTGGACATCTTTGGATGCAGAGTCATCCTCGGCACTGCTTTCCCACCAGGGTTTACCCGATGCACCGGGTTTCTGCGCTCGGCTAAAATCTCTTCTTTTTGAATCAGGAGATTTAGCTCGGGGAGAGGTAACAGATTCTTCAGAAAGTGACTAGAAACAATGTGATTGGATTACTCCATATGCTTAGAAATATTGTTAGCACCTGCGGTTATGGTGTACTGTTTCAGTCACTGGTTAGTACACATGATAAGATCATGTACCAGACCATGTATTTGTATGCAATCACTCTAGCGCATTTTCTCTCTCTGCGAAATGTGTATTGATGGCATACACCAGCTGCCATGGTTTGTGTCTGAACTGCTTGACAAAGATTAAAGTGTGAAAGAGTGTGGCTCTTCCTTTAAGTGTTTTTAATCTTTTTCTGTTAGTTCAGATACAAACTACAACAGCTAATTGTTGATAATTATAGTAATTCTTAACATAAATAGCCTTCATGGCTCCTTCTCAATCCAATAACAAAACTATTTATAATAACTACAATGATATTCAATATATACGACTAATGTTAGACTTATTTCAAGTTTGTCTCTGAAGCTACCAGTATAGATGTAAGACGTCTATAAAATTGGTCTAAATGATTTGGTACAAACCTCGTTAAGAAACTGTTCAAATTCTGCATCTAAATCTCTATTTGACTCCCGCAAACGTTCCTTGAGTGTGTCCCATTTGCTCATGACTCTAACCTGCTAAATCACTACACATTTAGACAAAAACCAATGCCAAAAAATACAGTAAATTGCAAAAATCTTTGTCTAAATTATTTTGGAAAACAATAAAAATATAAATATTCCGCGGCTTGGTAACCAGGCCAGCCCGTTTTTTGATTGGTCAGAAGTATTTCAACCAATCAAATTGCTGGATTCATGCGAAATGAAAACCAAATATTTTCAATATGGCGAACGCTCGAGCAGTTGAAGAGGTGCCTAAATCTGGCAAAACCAGGACGAAAACAAGCATATTCTGGAGTACAGTACCAGAAAAGGAACAGTTTAGAAATGTACAAGTGCCAGGGGTTGCATTGGATCGTTTTAAGGATGTTAAAAATAACACACAAGCACAGAAATACGTACAAGTTGTGCAGAAATCAAAGTCCGATAGCGCCATTTCGAATACACGTAGTGACCCTTTAACCGTAAACAAACAGGGAAAAACGGGTCATAAATTTGCAGTGAAGCAAAATGATCTCTCGGGTAAAAGGAAAGATGCTTCCAGCATTTTTAAAGGTATATAAAAATAGTACAACTCTGGCCGATTTGGTCATTTGTGTATGCTAATTGCAAACCTGTAATCAGCTTCACAAAATTAAGCCCAAGGAAAGTTTGTATTGCGCGCCCGAGATATCTGGCGCGCAATTTTGATGCTTTCTATATATTTACTATTAAATTTTCGAAATCTCGGCCGCGCAATTTCCAAAGTCTTCATAATTTGTAGTACAAGTCTTCATAATTTGTTATCTGTGGACTAGTCACATCATATATCAATCTTTCTCAAAATATCATGCGACTAGTGCACCATAATAACGTTTCCCATACTGTCGATAACTAATAGTCAAATATAAATCTCTCGATAGTCTTTGCGTTTCCGGATCGTTTTGTCTTTAAATACCCTCTCATGTTGTTTAGCCTCGGTTTTGCCAGCAAAGCAAGGGGCTAAGTGTAAACATAAAGACAAAAGATGGAATAAAGAAAGGCAGTGAACTTGCTGTGGTTTATGTCTACGCTATCTAAAAAGCCGATTAAAAACATTTCAACGTAGGCCTTTCATCAGGAGGATAAACTTTGGCAGGTAGTTGAGACACAAACTAGGGCAGAATAACTAGTAGCTACCTACATTTCAACTATTGAACAAAATGACTTTGCAATGAGTATGCTTTTCTGTTCAAGGTGCTTCAAGTGACCAACTTGCCAACATATCGACCTTGTCGGAGAACAGTAAAGCTAGAAGAGCTTCTTTAAAGAATTTGAACGTCGAGGATAAAAAAAGAGTCGCAAATTTAATCAAAGAGCTCGCGAAGACGGGCGAGGAAAGAGAACTCGCGCTTGAACGACTCCAGGAAGAACGCGTGTCTTTTGACGAACAACTGGGCACTGTGCAAGAGGAACAAACAGCGTTGAAGCAAGAACGAGAGGCGTTGAAACAGCGCTTGGAGAAAAGCGAGAAGCTTTTAAAGAAATATGAAAGTGAGCTAAAGGATGTTAAGATTGAAAAAGAAGAGCAGGAAAAGATTTTAAAGAAAAAGTTTCAAGCACAACCACAAAGTACACAAACATCGCCATTGATTCAAAATTTCAGCACGGATGGTACAACTAAATCTGGAAGATTCAAATCTGAGCAAGATGACATCCAACCACGTGGAATCAAGAAAATGCGAAGTACTCAAGCGTATATTGGCGATAGTGAAAGTAATGATCGTGATGGTAGAAGGCGGTGGAGTACACCTCAAGTACCAGTCTATTCCAATAGTCTATTTGATGTGAAAGTTAGCAATGTTGAACATGAACAAAACAGTGAGACGCCAAGTGTAAGTGAAGAGTACCAACGTTCAAGTGTGGCGGAGAGTGGTGGCTTGCATGAGTTGTATTTGAGGGAGTATTCATTACAACTGCGCTTACAGGAACAGCAGATTGAGATCCAACGACAGCAAGTTCAGCTACAGCAACAGTTACAATTACTGCAACAACAACAGCAACAGGGGCGGCGACAACAACAGGGGCAACAACAACAACAGCAACATCAGCCAGAATTAGCAAAACAACAACAACGCCACCAAGAACAAAATAATCAACAGCAAGGGCTAACTCAACAACGCGAAAAACACAATGAACAACACTCCTATCAACAAAACCAAGAACAGCACGTTCATAATCAACATGAACCACTGGAATATAAACAGAAACATTCAAACGCAGACCATAAACAACAACATAAAAAACAAGAATGGCGAAAGCAATCTAACCAGCAGGTGCTGCACTCACGAGAACACCAGCTACAACCACTGGATCAACCCCAGAGCTGGCATCAACAAGAACCACAATATCCTAGTGAACAAAAGAATGAAGACATTTTCACACAATCTTCTCCTACACAACAAACTAATTTGCTGCAGAAGCGAACACCAGAACGAAAAGGCCACAAAATTGAACCAAAACACCGAGCAGATACTGATATACCACATGAACACGCAAGTCACTCACCACGGCAGCGACACGAACACGACCACCAACAGCGCGTGGTGGAAAATTTAAGACATGGACATGAGCATGAAGATGTATTGGATGGACAAAATGGTGAACCACAGACTAAAGACAGATCTTACACACCATCTGGTTCACCGTCGCATCGTCATTACCATCATTCAGGTCGTGATGTGGAGAAGAATCGATTTGCTGAAGAACATCAAACCAACAGGAATAAAGGTCAATATGGCACAGATTCTACTAGTTTTGAACAACGTTATGTGAGCAAGAGGAAATTGTCCAGAAAACTCGATCGAGCAAATTATGCTAAACAGATTGACCTCAATAATAACGAGTATTTCCAACCAAAGTCTCATAGTCAACAAAAGAATCGTTATGATATAAACGATCATTTGGTGCACGGTCATTATCCTCAAGAGTATTTGTCTAAGTCTTACAGCGAGACTGATGACGACGTGGAGCAGCATCACTTTAGTTCAGAGCGACCTTGTCATTGTGGGTATTACCATAACCACACCAGGCAACAACATGCGACCTTGGACTATGACCAGGCTATACCAAACCATAGCCATTCCAAAGGTATACCACAGCATGGTCTCAAGCAGAAGTCACCACATGTTATCATAGAAAACCCACACCAAAAGGGCGAACCTCTCCATGCTCAGGTATACCAACAGCCAATTAGGCACCAACATTCACCAGACAGAACTAACTCTTACCATCAAAGGTTACTGTATGATCTTAAGCCCATACGAGTACCTGAAAATAGACCACCATTAGGTCATCATCATCATCACCTTCACAAAGGTGAATATCACCATCGTCCAGATATACGCGAGGAACACCATGGTGCACCACACTATGCAACTCACAAACACGAGGGAGAATCAGAATATGAAGCAGCTTTTTACCAGCCTTCACAAGAAATCGGCAATAAGCACCAACCGACAGAACGTAGAACTTACACACGTCATCAATCACGTTCCCCTACAGGTGTCCTATTATCACCGCAAGTTGGGAAGACAGAACATGATTACCTACCTTCCGACGGACTACAATATTCACGATCACAGATGAATCGGGATAGATCAAAATATTTATTAGATGATTATATTTACAACCATCAAACTGCTGGTCAAGACAATTATGAACCACGGGCCACAAGCAATAAGCACTCGACCAACAGAAAGATATCGAGAAAAAGCCATGGCAACACGGAAATAGAAGGAGAGGAAAATGGCCATCTTGCGTTGCCGTGCATGACTAGCCAACAAATCCAATACGAAGGCAAGTATATTACTTTGTTCTTTGTTGACATGCTGTAAAGGGTTTTGAAGACGCACTTTTTCATTGCCGTCGTAATCGTTTTGTCGAGGAGACGAGTTCGTCTTAGAGATTACTATCGTATTTGTAATTTTGTTTTCTTTTTAAGTTCATTGCCACCATAACAAAAACTGTATTCTCTATTTTTTTTAATATAGACGAGAATCCAAATCCTAGTTATTCACTGTACAAACCTAATATTCCACATCCAACCAGAGAACAACCAGAATATCCTAGAATCCCGCCAGGCCACAACAATGACCAATATTCTCGGAAGAGGTATCCAAATTCTTTGGTAGAGATTGTAGAAGACCTAGAGATACACAGCGGATACGAGGAAAGATATTCTGAAGAGACTGGGATGTACTCAACCGAAGAACCTGGTTACGATAGCGATGAAGAAGAAAGTACTGTACTTGATAATATATTTTTCCTTAAGAGATAGGTATTTCAAATATCAAATACAGGAAGCTCTAGGCGGCTTCAATAGTGGTATATTAACGTAGTGGCCAACAAATTTACTATGAGAATGAGCATACGAATTAGAGACTTACTGTTCTGATCACATGCATTTGCTTAGCTCAAGTATCAGGCTCTAATTAGTCCAATACTCAGGTTAGTAATTGCCAACACACACTAGGTCAATACATATGGTGAACAATGTAGAGACTCTCGTAACTTTCTTTCTTTCTTTCTGGAGTTGACCACCTCTGTGGAGAAAATGAACATTTCTCGTGTAGTCGTGTTTAGTGAAATTCACCCATGTATAGTTGTGTGCCACCCCAATGCCGTAGGCTTGATTTTAGCAGAAAATATTGTCCTATAATTGCCTTAAACGCGATTGATTCGGTTACTATTTTCTCCGCATCGGTGTCAAACCCAGGAAAAGTAAGGCGTGCGGGCAATATGTGAAGGCGCGTAGGGCATCATGGGACACAAATTTCCCACAGTCCCTCAGCGTTAGTTTATTCATTCTGAGCGCGTTTATTAAATATTTATTGCAGGTCGCCCTCGAAAACACCTGTATAGTCGGTGTATTATTGTAAACGAAATATAACAAACGCAGCCCTCTCACATGAAATCTAAAATAAAAGACAATCTCAAAGACTTACTCGGGTTAAACGTCCTACAAATATAAATACGAATATTATATAGACCCATATTTTTATAGTGTATATTTATGTGTAACAAAGAGTCTATATATATATATGGTAATCTTCTTTGTAATATATAATTCATAGTTAAGAAGAAGTGTTATGGATATAACTCAAAAATATTAGATTAAAATTGATCTATTTTTACTCAGAAAATATTTGGCCTTTATTGGATGTATTAAAGTTGACATTTCTATATAGAACTGCACATACACAACAATTGTATAGAAATTCTAACAGTGAAATCCATGGCTGCCCAATGTACATTAACATGCTGTCGGAACTAATTAAAACTCCTTAAAAGATTAAACAAGACATTGCACTTCTCTACTACGCTACAAACATCCTGACGACGGATGACGATTCTGATGACCGGCCTTTTTAATCTTCAGGTAGTTTAGATACAAACCACGGCAGCTTAGTAAACTAGATACACTGGACCCCCACGTTCGAGACACAATGTAATTTGCGAGTCGTTGACAAAAGGCAGCGAATTAAATGTATAAAACATTCATTCTCCCATATGCAAACAAACCAAGATCATGGGGCTTGTCAATGTTAGCAGAAATAATTACCAAAAATCCTATAAGAATTAATATGTCCATATTTCGAAAATGTCCAACTAAAATTCACGATATATCTATTAAGTCTATCTGTTGCGTTTCCTCCGGCTCCGTTTTTCTCGCTGTGCCAGGACTAGATGACGGGCTGGGTACGAAGGCTGCATTCACAAATACTTTATTCAAATCTATACCTCCTTTATTTACTTTGGGTGAACCGATTGGACTTCCTCTCATTGGACTTCCAGTCTGTCTCAACGAAGGACTAGACGGCGATGGCGTTCCAGTGTCACTAAACTCCCCCCGTGGGGACGAATTGCTGTTTCGTCGCAATCTGGTTGTAGCTTTGAACGAAAGCCTACGGAGAAGACCTTTGGATTCTCGTCGCTCTGTGGTTTTCACTGGGCTTTCTGTTTCAGAGTCCGGTGTGTTGAGTTGCCCTAGTGATGTAGTACCACCGTCTGAGAAGGCACCGCTTGATTCAAGCTCAGACTCATTCAAGCTTTCTGCGTCCGAGCTTAGTTGAGATTCTGTAGATAAAGTTCGTTTGTGATTGCCTTCTCGTAGCTCGTCAGACCCATTCAGCTCTATAACTCGATCCTTTGAAGATGCTATCATGATTTGTGAAATCCATTGTTGTCGATGAAACGCTGAAGAGCATTTTAACTTGTAGAGCGAGTTGCCTCCGAGCACTAACTTGAAACGAAAATGATAATTCCTACGTTGTAAAAGTTCACAACGTGTCTCGCTTGATAGTTCGATAGTTTTTATCGCTTCCTCGCCACTCTCCTCCGAACATTCATCGGAATAAAGCAGGATGCGGTTATCTCGGATAGCAACCCAATATTCGATCCAGTTATTCTTTCCTTCTTCTACCTTAAGATAGCCCGAATAGGAATTGTCGCTCGGACACTGTCCCTGTAGCAATGATTCATACATTGTAGACAATTATTATTTAAATTGCTTTAATCACACAATAGGCTGTCAACGATTCAAATTATTTAAATCTAACAAAATGTTTGGATTAACCTGTGCTGTAACTGTGTATGATTTAGCAGCTTCATAAACACATGAATAACCAATCACACTTGATGCGGTTTTATTTTGTTGCTAAAATATTCATGTAAGCGACGGAAACAGCTTGGTAAAGACGAAAGTTTATTTCAAATACATAATGTATTGGATACAATAAAGTATAACATATAGTCACAACAAAATACAATTCAGTACTATAAGTATTGTACAATACAACACAATACAATTATACAGTACAATAATACCATAATACAACCAGATAGAAGTACTGCAGTACGGCGCCCTGGAGCATGCGCAAAACAGCACGTTGGCGGCTTAGAAAAATGCACCACAAGCGGGATGATAAGAAAACCCATTTCATTTTCAGATTCGTGATTTCATTTTCATATTCGAATGTGAAGAGACTGATGATGCTTCTGTACAGCCTCGTCCCCAGGCGCTTTTTATTGTACACGCAGTCGCGTGAAGAACACGTGGGATGACTGACGCGTGGGGAAAATGACAAAAATCCTCTCCTGCAGCGCACTGCGTGCCAGAGCACGGGTGAGGGCCGTGAGTCAGTTGGAGCCTGGGGACGAAGCTGGCTTCTGTATGTTATACTTTAAAACCTAATGCAGAATGGTATTGAATAATTTTATTGTAAATTCTATCGCTCTTCAGATATAACGATTCTGTTTTCAGATTCGATCATGGCTACTCGTTATAATCACAAATGTCCTGCCTCTAGAGAAAACCTGACAAGCTAGAAATGTCTAAATTGTTTTATTGAAGAATGGTATTGGATATTTTTTCGATTGCTGTAACCGTTCCTAAGTTATTACATCAGAGTATGAGAGAAAATAGCCTGGGTACGAGGTTGAAGTTATTGCGGTTTTATTATGAAAATCATCAGTCTCTTTTCACATTCAAATATGAAAATAAAATCACGAATCTGAAAATAAAATTAACTGTTTTTTTGTCTTATCGTACGTGCGCGAATACATACTATTTTTGAATAACTACCGAGGCTTGTATTAATTAATTCCGAACAAACTGGCTAACGCCGGCTAACAAAGTGACTCACATCCTCGTTCCTAGGGCTTCTTGGCTGCCTGCGTTGAAGCCCTGGGAACGAGGATAAGTTACGCACCGAATAAAAAGCGACGGCTGACTTCGTTTAAGCACGACAATAATACATTAAATGATACAGAGTACGGTACAATACAATACTACACAAAGTTATTTGTAGGTTTGCATGGCGATAAAACATATAATACAGAATATTATTAGCACCGTGATGAAGATCCGGGCATACGCGGATCGAAAGCTTTGCAGTAATAAAATTACGTGATGTTTCCACAAACAAAAAGTATTATACTATACAAAGCTTTATAAATAATCTCATTCATTTTTCTATGGCGGGTGATGTGTGTCAAAATTCAATAACACATTTGGCAATGATAACGTAACATTTTGCTACAATAATAACACATTCGGCAACGATAAAGTAATCTTTTGCTACAATTTTGTGGCGGTTACAAGACATTTATTAACAATAACAAAACATTCAATGACAAAGTATTATTTTGCAACAACATACTAGTAAACGTATCGTTTTAATATTTGCCAACAATCGTACATTTGGCAAGTACAATCCCGTGATGCAATTGGGCACTAGCTCCAAATGGGGCGAAAACGGTGCAAAATGGTGCGTAATTATTTTCGCGATATTGGATTACATGTGCTTTTTTAAGTAAACATGGCGGAAAATGAGAGAGCTTCGGCGTCAGATGATATTCAGTCATCTCTACTACAGGCTAGATATATAATTGTACAGCTACTGGATGGTGTGGCCAATTCTCTGCAAATACTGCAGCTGGTCTCTCAAAATTTCAAATTTTGGTCTACCTGGCATTGACCTTAGGATGATTCCCAATGTTTCCGGTCCGTAATTTTCATTATTACACTGGCCTGTAGGCCAAGTGTCTTAAATCCCCCTTTTTCTGTTTTTTTCGTAGTCAAGAAATCGAGTTTGCGTTAGCTCATCGCAGGCTCAGGATGCAGCGATTAAGCCAAAATGCCACCGAGTCCCTCAGTTCCATGATTTAGTTAATAAAGTAATCAGCTCGTATATATGTACGTAATAGCCGACTCGTGCAATGCTTGTGGTACATTTTTCGTTTATTAGCCTATACGCACGCGCACAATTCCGAACTCCAATGGCGGCTTTTCACAGAGTGATCGAACTATATTTTACACAGTTTCGTTGAATTTTCAAAGAATTGTGCCGGTTTCCAATCAATTTTACGTTGTGTCGTACTCTGGACTTTCTTGCGTGTTGAATTAATGTGTTTTTCTTTGTGTAACGACTCGAAAACCACAAAATTTGGACCCAGCGAATTTATACAATATATCAAGGATATTTAAACAAGGACAAGTTAAAGGTTTGACAGTTTGACTTTTTAATAAACAACTATAAATATACGTCGTTGACTCATAACATCCGTTGTGTATTTCATAAATTTGTACCCAGCGAATTTATACAATATATTGGAATATAAACAAGGACAAACTCTCCTAATTCCTTACGATAGTTTTAGTCAAATATCGACAAGAGAATTCGCGTAGCGCTGGCCACTGGGTGCGGAAATTTTAGTACTGCGCGAAATATAATCCGTGCAAAAAGCTTTGTGGTAGCTATATACTAAAGATAAAGCGTGCGTTCAAAATACCAACGAGAACTAGAACCATTATTGTATGGTTCTCATTTGCTAGACTTGCCACAAGTCGACCTCGAAGAAACGCATATCGTTCGAGGTCGACTTGTGGCAAGTCTACTCATTTGCCTAATACAATAACATTAGTTCGACGCGAATTTTAAAAGAAGTATGGTATCATATTTCATAATATAACAAACAATGTAAACTAGCCATACATTTTGCCGAACATAACTTCGGCCCATTTGGACATATCTTTTTCGTAATAATATTATTGGAACCAGAATCGAAAACACTATTTATAGTGTTATTTTCAAGCTTGTGTCTTGAGATTTTCATCTTTTATTTCGGTATTTGCAGAATATTTACATTTTTAGCGCGGCCCATGCAACGCACATCAAAGCAACGCGCTGTTTAGGAAAAATCGGAAATCGATTCTGTAGGTCGGCATGATTTGCACGTGCATCGATGGAGCTAGCTATAAACGTGCGTGCGAGTAAAAACCTCATATTTTGAAAAATTCGAATAAAATATTCCTACTCTGTGCCATATTCAAATCCATAAAATTTGCTTGCGGTTTAAGATTTGTATTCCTGCCTTAATTTTGCACCATAGCACGTATGTCAATATTTTCAGGCCAGTGTGAACGCCGGACAGGCGTCTTGTTCAAAATAGGACGTTGTATGACATCTACGAGAAGTCTGGCCTGATGTAGCAATTCGCTGTAAATTTCGGGATTTCGTGCTGTCAGATTTGCTAGGCATCGATAAAGGTCTTCAGAAAAATCGCGAATACGATCAATAACATCATTAAGCTCTGTTGAAAAGCATTCCGTTACATCAGTCAATAACATTTCCAATCGCGTTATAAGAGCAGTTCGTACTCCGTTTTCTTCGATATCTTTGATCGCCATTTTGTGTGAAAATAATTACGCGCCATTTATGCACCGTTTTCGCGCCATTTGCAGCTAGTGCCCAATTGCATCACGGGATTGTACTTACCAAATGTACGATTGTTAGCAAATATCTGAAACGATACTAGTATGTTGTTGCAAAATAATACTTTGTCATTGAATGTTTTGTTATTGTTAATAAATGTCTTGTAACCGCCACAAAATTGTAGCAAAAGGTTGCCAAATGTGTTATTATTGTAGCAAAATGTTACGTTATCATTGCCAAATGTGTTATTGAATTTTGACACACATCACCCGCCATATTTTTCAAGTAGCAGTGCGCCAGTGACATATTCTGCGATCGTTCTCTAGCCCTGCAGATGATTAAAATCACACAAGTCATATATTAGAAAATAATTTTATTAATCTAGTCGTTTCTAGTCATACAAAGAATCCTGTCCACAGGACATGCATACATATATCAAATATATGACAAAATTTTCTTAGCAAAAATAGTTTATCATTGTAATTTCTATATAAATTATTTTATTCATTCTGGGACACAGTTCCTGCCTCACGGCCACTTCATTGTTACTGCGATCTTACTCGACAAAACGCCGATAGCGCAAATTGCTTTCTAAAGTTCACCCGGTTGTCAATAAGGCCATCTGGTCATTATAGTCATTTTTGTTCTTATGAAAGCCAAATTTTTGTTATTCAGCTAAGCGAGTGTTATCAATATTTGTTTATTAAACGGCAATGTCTTCATAGTTCATGTTTGGCCGAGGGATTTTCACCAAAGTCTTCTTCTTAGGTTTCAGGCATCATTCTCTTGCATGCTATTGTATTTGGGGAATTGAGACATTCTGTAAATAGTCACTTTCGTTAATAGGCGAAAATGTTTACGGCGCGTGTATGTTGATCGCATGGACAGGATCCAACTGGACTTGCGTCGTATGGGAACTATAAAAGGTCATAGCATACGAGTCTGTATCGTTTCACCATGTGCCAGTGAACAGAATGTAGAGATGCTGTAGGAGCTTTTGTAGAAGGAGTGTTGACGTAGACCCTCTTCTCGATTTCACTACATATTGCATGTCGTCTACCAGACTGTCCTACGATTTCCACAACTTCCACCTCTTTGGGACGTTTTGAAAACGACTTTTTCAGGTAGGACAGATGAAATATTTTACAAGAGCGATGCAGTCCCCAGAGTCTGGTATACTTTACTGTTTCCTTGGAAAGATCAGCCATCTTCGAGACTTTGTCTTAGTTGTTGTAGATTGATAGCAGAAATAGTGATTTACGACTCAACTCACACTATATAAGACTGACTGTGTGGGTTGAATTGCAAGGTATTATATGCTATTCCTTCCGCTACTGTCCAACACCTGTTCCATCGGTGACAGGTCACGTTCTATCCGACTGCATAAATACATTTTAATAATTATACGCAATGCGGGCAACCCCCGCACGTAGTTTCAGCAGTAATCAACGCATTTGACGATTATTTTAACATATTTATAGAATAATGTATCTGTATGTGTTTATTTATATACAAAAGGCATGCGACTATCGTTTATTCCCAGAACAAACTCGTTCAAAATCAAAAAGCACAATTGATCCCATTCAGAAACTATTAACACTGCTGTCATGAAATTTTGCATGGAGATATTTCCAGATCCTCGCTATTCGGCCTAAAATTTTGGTGGGCGTATATGGCGTACAATTTCGCTGAGATATAAGAGCTTAATGTTGGTCGCGGAACGCTATTATAGATATAAATTTTGTTTTAACTTTTATAGATATCAATTTTATATCTATAAATTTTGTTTCTAACGAATTCCATTATTATTATAATGGTATTCGTTAGAAACAAAATTTATAGATATAAATTTCTACAACACTTTCAAAAAGCAAATTAAACAACATTTTTTTACTATATACACTGTATAAGACATGCTATAAAACATTCTGGTATGTGACACAATTAATAGTATATTGTAGTTTAATTCTTATAAGAACCCAAATGCATCTACAACATTGGTATTCACTTCTATAATAAGAACAATTTCACTTCTTTTTCTCTCTTGTAAATACATACATATTCCTTCAATATTGTAATTGACTGTAAACAATTTATTACATAATAAATAAAAACTCGACGAAGATTTCTAGTAGGTCTCTAGCCCGCACTCTACAATTATTGTAAATAATACTACACATAAATTTTATTGTACATGGGGAAAATTTTTAAAATAAAAAAATAAATTTAAAAAATAAAATATTTTTATAGTTATTCCTAAATTTTCATCTGTACATATAATATAACATCTGTATATATAAGATGGATAAATAAACAATTATTATTATTATTTATGTCATTAACGCCTATTTCTGACGTGGAACTTTTGCTAAATCGTGTATTGCGTACGAATCAGTACACATGATCAGAATTCCACGATCCTAGCAACCTGAATGTGCATTTAATATACGAAAGCTGTTTTCATAGGCGTACGAGGCAGGGGGCAGGTGCCCACCTAGAGAAATTGAAAGGTCTATAAATTGGGCAAATTTTCAATGTTCGGCCAAAAAAATGAAGGAAATAAATTGACAAGCAAGAAATACGTAAGATAATATAGTCGAAAAAGCAAGAAATACATATTGCAGCCAAAAAAGTTTAACCTCTTCGACACTTTTTAGCCTCCCCCCCCCCCCACCCCCCCACGACAAGTTTACCACGGAAAATTTTTTGAAAAACAAATTTCAGTTTTAAATTTTTGTATCCCCCCTGTTATTGTTCTACAAAATATATTATACGGACAAAAAGCCCATCGATCTGAACATCTCTGCAATCCCAACTATAGGTATGAAATAGAACAGGTCATTAATCATTGAATGACATAATTATTCCATAGAATTGTTTGAAATGAGCATTTAATATATAGCTAGTCTGCGATCAGCAGTCACCTGCGTAGCAGCCGGTTTTAAATGGCTGGAAACCGCCAGCCATGTCAGTCCACTATCGCAATTCATCCCCTACATGACGCAAGACTCTTAATATTTATGTCATGTAGGCATATACCAAACTGTGCAGATGTAAGACAACTGTTCTCTGCCTGATTTTACATATAAGTATACTGCTGCCTGGGTAACATAAAATTCAGTGATTTTTAGGTTGGCTATAAAGAGGTTACAGAATTCAGTTTCAGTAAACCCAAACCTTGGTATAAAATTAGTCGGACCCTGAACTAGATGTAAATGGCCTAAACTCTTGAGCTCATTCTTATCAGGGCCAGCCACTGAGCTTTACTCCAGTAATATGGAGAGCTCAGAGGCTTCGGCAGAGTTTATTAGTAAAGTGATAAAATAAATTAAACATATAGTTGGGGAAATTGGGGTTGTGCATTTATCGAGATGAGGGAAATTAATAAGTGTTCATGCATCAACAATATCTATATGAACTGCTCCTGTTTAAATTAAACCATTGGCATAGCCTATATGGAAGAAAGATGGCTGTGAAACTCATTAGAATAACAATATAACTCATTATCTACAGTATGTCAGTCAACGACAACGTTTATTCATAAAACTGGTCCTTCACCGTCACGTGTGTATTGTAATAGGGAGTTTAAAGCTTCGCGTTTCCGGGAACGGCAATTACAGCAGGTTCGAATTTCTTCGCAAAATGTTCGTTAAACGTTTTCGTTTCATATTTTCTTTCTTGTGTCAAAAGAATAGTCATGCATTGCAGTTTTAAAACAGCAAGTTCATTTACCCTTTATTACCTGATTCCGTAAAATTTTTCTTTGCCTGGCGTTTACCGTATAACGCGAAGCTTAAACTCTCTATTTTTGCCCAACTAACCAACAGCAATGTTTTAGGAAAGTTACCTATGCGTGACTCGAACGATAGGGTAAATTGGAAATTACTATCGGTGGATTTGGCAAAAATACAATACACACGTGACGGTGAAGGACCGTATTTATGAATAGACGTTAACCGTAACATAGTTTCTGACAGCCATCTTCCCTTCAATAGGCTAACGCTAAACCCGCATAACTTTAATATATGCAATGCTTACACACATGTCATAAATATTACACCCGTTTTCCAAATTACGCGACTAGGCCGAAAATAGCCAGGGATGGATTTACTGGGGGGGGGGGAGGGGGTGCGCACCCCCACCCCCTAGCCCTGGCCAGAGGGGTGCTAGAGGGGTGCCAGAGGGGTGCTAGAGGGGTGCCAGAGGGGTCCTAGCCCTGGCCAGAGGGTTAGCTATTTTTCATGATAAAGCAAAAAATTATTAGAGACAAAATGAGATACAGTAATTTGAGTAATAACATGATGATAAGCAAACTGTGAACAACAATTACAATTCAAATACTGTAGTCAAGCACTAGACTTTGCAGTAGTGAAGCAAGTTGATGGGCGGGTGGCACACATGACCGACACAACTCGGCACCAGAGCTGGCAGAGCACCCCCCCCCCCCTACCAGATCATGCTGGATCCATCCCTGAAAATAGCTAAAGTTGACATATCAGTTTTGTGTCGCGTAACGGAATGGCGAGTTTGGTTAGAGTTGGGTTAGGGTCAAGACTCAGGATTCGATTACATAACCAGATCACATGATTATATCAAAATATATAAAGTATGATTTATGTCATTAAATGGACAACAGCACGTGAAGCACATGTGTCACATCTGTTGAAATATAACCTGCTAATATATGCAATGTTTACCTAACAATTAAGTAGTATGCCTCGTGCTACGTGCGGCGGCATATTAAGTACTTTCCCACTATAAATAAAATAATTTATGACGACCTGTTCAAGTGGTTTTGTATAAATAGAGTGGAAAACTATTCTATATAGAATTTTATTGTATTTCATTATTGCATTATTTCATCTTAATTGATTTGGGAGAAATAGACAACAAAAAAACTAAATATTCAAAACGTTGTAACGCGTGACTTGATTGTTGAAACAACGTACGTGAAATTACGGTTAAAAACTAAATTGAGCATGAAAAATTCATTTCTGTGGTCTATTTCCCCAACTATTGAATGGGTCAAACGGTTCATTTTTGCCAAAGCTCTGTAGATAGCGAGATAGAGGATTGATGACGCGAGATAGAGGATCAGACGGCAATAACACTTAAGTCACTTGAATAGTAAGCTACGTATGTGGTAATACTAAATATTTTTTCTAGTATTAGCATATAATTTATGTCATGAAATGGAAAAAATCCTTGAGTATTTTGACTCAAAACTTGAGCAAAATAATACGCCTACAGTATCTCAAAATATTGAGTAAATTTCTCAAACTTTTGAGAAAATTAAATTCAGCATAGATTTACTTTAGTCTTTATTCAAAACAATGAGTAAACTTGTTGATAAATTTGACTATATTCAAACTGATAAATTTGAGTATATATTTGACTATATATAAATTTACTCGCTAGTTCGAGTCCTAAATAATAATACTAAATAATTTTCTAACATAAATCATATAAATTATGTCATGAAATGGCACGAAGGATGATTTGAACCATCTGGGAAAAAATACAAACTACTTAAAATGAACATGTTTTGCGACTGGCTTATGATTAATGTTTGCGACTCATTCTTTAGAAAACTTATTCTGATGTTTCATTGATGTAAACAGGCAACCAGTCTAATCTAACATGCTAATATATGCAATGCAATACTTAGGACTACAAGTTGTTAGCCTCTTACTACAAGCGGGGGTTTGGTCGGGGTTTCAATGTAATTTATGTAATAAAAATATTCCTACGACATTTTGAAGAGTACATGAGTTGTCGATGTTGTGAGATATGGCGTCATAATACGCTCACATACCAAATACGACAACCCCTACATCTCTGAAATAAAAAAAAACTAAACATCCTACGTCTTACAATGTTTTTCTGAATGCGGAACCAGCGGCAGGCACTTTGGCGGCGAAATATTGAGTGGGTTGAATGACCATCTTTTGTAGCTGGAATTCCATGCAGTGTATAGCTTAATTTATAGCCTACCAACGCTTTCTTTGTTGATTGTTACAACTCAGTTAGGTTACACATGCACTTGTTCAGCTATCACTCAAATGCTTTCAGAAATTATTGGCCCCTAGTGTCCGCCCCTGCGTATGTAGGACGTAGACCTTGACCCAAAAGCTGAGTTAACAACGTTATCTGACGTCATCGCAAATTTACATCCAGACACTTCAATTAGCCTTTTCAGCGGGCCTTTTGGGGGTACTGCGCCCCCCACATTTGAGAGTCTCCACACGACAAAATACAACTTTTTAGTATTGTAGTTGTCTATATAATGGTAAATGTACAGTTACACTTTTAAAAGTCGCTTTTCACGTTATTTGAATTGTCTAGAATCTCCCACGAGGGCAGACAATTATTTGAATTAATCGAATGTCTTTGGAATGTACACAACACAAACGTAAAGTGTAAATTCGATTAAAGACATTCTGGAAGCTAAATCTTTTCCTGAATCTTTCAAAAGTAGTTCTAGACTTCTAGTTATATTTAATTGTTGCTGCTTTTGTCATATATTGTCAATTGTAATTATAATATAAATGTTATATATTGTCTTAATTTATTGTTTGTATTTAATAGCATCTGGCACCATCCACTTCCCAGTGAGGGGGTTAAGGTTTTAGAGAATTCATGCAAGCAGGATGCCATAATTTCTACTACTGTATATTGCTTAACTATGCATGCTTTGATGAAAATAAATAAACTACGCGGCGTATGCGCATACAAGACATGATATAATAAATAAAAATGTCTATAAAAACACTGTTTGTTTCTTCGTGGAAGATAAAAGAGTTTGCAATATATAGTAAATTTTCAGGAGAGTAATTATTTATTATAATTTAATAATTGGTTTATTTTAAAATAAACTTATCGCTACTTTAAGTTTCATGCCATGTACCTTGTACAGTGACAGTCATCAGGCAGTTAAAATTCAGTGTGTTAACCCACTAAGCACCAGCACTCTCCCCTGACAAGTCAAATCGTCTGGCGTTCGACAGAGTAAAATAATAAAGTAGGGTGCATTGCCACTTAAAGGGTTAACAGGATGCATGGACATAACTCATTAAGCCATTGGTGTGGCAGCACTCTCCCCCTGACGAGTAAAATCGTCTGGCATATATAGACAGAGTAAAATAATAAAGTAGGGCAAATCTGGGCACATTGCCACTAATAATGACATAATTCATAGTTTTATGAAATCCCTTTCAGGAGGCCTTGAATTACACCTGATCGAGTTCTGCTCATTTTTTTCACATCGCAGCTTTCCAAAAATGGAAATGGCTATATATGTTAAATGGCAACACAACTAATATTATTTAACTAGATACACCTAATCATTCAATTCTACTCAGTTACACATGTTCCTTTGACCACTTCGTTTGGCTTTTTGTCACTGCATTGATCACGAAAAGGCTCTTAAACAATGGGTCAAAAATATGACTGGATGGCATGAGAAACAGTGGTAAAAGATAATGGAACATTATCCCGATTCAATTTATTGTGATGGATTGTACATTGTTAAGATAAATGTTACAGTGCAAAAAGCTCACTGACTTTATACCTTGGTCAATTATAGAGTCTTCTGCCTGGCCTCTCTTTTTCATCCTCTCAGCATTCCATCAATATCATCTTCAGCACTACTGGAGTATTAAAACCTTATAAAAGAATTAGAATTTATTAGATATATATTGAAAAAATGTGCTATGTCTTTCTTTACTTCACTAAAATACGGTCTTGCAACTAATGGAAAGTATGCTCTGCCAATATCCTGCTACAATACCATTGACCCAGGGGCGAGGCTAGCCATGGCAACTGGACATGCTATACTAATAAACCTGTGTTAAAAACAACACATTTGACATTTCTACAGGTTTGAACAATGAAAGTCAGTTGAAAATTTGCATAGCATGACCTATTCTTATGGCTAGCTTCACCACTGCATTAACCATTAATTACCATTGACCATTCATAATATTAGGCAAATGCACTCAATTTTAATTAGTGTAACACTAATTTATAATTTATAATTGCTATTATTTGTTGCAATTGTTTGGTCTGTTAATTATTTGGTCTGTTAATTATTTGGTCCGTTTTTATACCGAACGTTTATAGGTTGGGAATGGAACACACAACCTTTTTGAGACATATATTAAAGTAATAAGTAGATCCGAAACTAACCAAGATGAACCAAAAGATGACTTTAAGATGTTTTAATGTTTTAACAAGTGCTCCAAATGTTCTTCTTGCCCCCGCTGTGTTGTAGGCTACAGCCTTCCTTCTCACTTTTCTTTTGCAGGAATTCGGATTTTACTCCCTTATTTATTGTTCCCAATATAGTTCGCCTCGTCCTTCCCTTCAGCAACCAAAAAACGTGAGAATATCGGTAATATCATTAATCATTTGCTGATTTTTTCAATATTTTTCAACATTTTCTGATTTTCACTTTTTCACAAAATTTTACAATTTCCCGCCACTAGTTACCAGTCTCAAATTCCTCAAATGCCATTAGCCGTTCAACTGATCTCATAGATTATTGGAATCTGAACTGCTGTCCGCAAAATGGCGGTCAATTTAGGAGCGAGATCACGAATATGGCAATTTATCCATAATTCTAATGTTTCAAAACGGATTTTTAACGCTGTGGACAGAAATATAAATCCCTGCGAAAAATGCTGTCGAAGCTTTGTAAGTTTTGTGCGAAACGTACAATATATGCGACTATGCGTGCAGTAACATTTTTGACAGGGGGGGCTACCCCTATAAATAGACTAAGGCGTGTATTCATATACAATATGTTTATGGATATGGGTATTCATAGAAAAACAGCTTAATTATTCCAGTTACGTCCTGACCTCACAAGGTAGTTCAATTTAGCCAACACCAGTTCAATGCCAATTCAAATTTCCCCAGAAAACATGCCCCCAGTTCCCCCTAGATTTCTGCTCTCCCCCTAACTTTGAAAGATAAGAATAAATAACTACAGAGAATGGACTGTTTAGGGTAGAGAGAATTAAAGTGACAACACCCCCAGTATAAATAACGAATGGTCCCTGAAAAGGATTTATCAATGAAAATATTTCATTATTGCCAAAGGGAACATATTCAAAAAGTTTTCAACGCCAAAGGCGAGTCCAAGACCAGTCAAATGGTAAGTATAAGTTAAATTAATCACACTTAAAGATGCGGTACAGTCCGTTTAGCACATGCCCGTGTCCATAAGTAACCTAATTTGTTCTACAGCTGAATTTATGGCAGATGAAATAAAAAAGTATGAAATGGGTAAAAGATGGCTGGCAAAAATGATGGGTGCTGACATCGAAACTTTCACAGATAGTGATGTGGAGGTAACATGTTTTGAATATCAGATCCTCTTGGTACACTTGCACTCATCTGACGTGTATTGAATTTCCTAAATCTGCAAATTTGTATCATATAATGTTTGATGTATAATCTGTTGTAGGAATCGTTGAGGTATCTTTTGCCTACAAAACTTTTTGCCAATGATGCTAGACCAATGATGAAGGTAGATCAACAAGACTTAACCATTTAGCTGCAGAACTTCCCCATTGACAAGTAAAATTGTCTGGCATTAGACAAGTAAGAAAAGATAAGTAGGGCACAGTGGGGTGCATTGCAGCTCAATGGGTTAGTTTACTAGCAAATCTAATATGTGTATACTTGCAATGAATTGTCAGAGATAATATTTCACACATACATATAAATCAGTTTTATATATTTAATTTGTTATGAATCTTCCAACTTGCAGCATCCATCAGAACTTTTTCCAGAAAGTAAAAGTAAGTTCTACATATTCAATGTAAATTTTGTGGATTGAGTTGTGGGATTGAATGGAATCATTTTATCACATATATTGGAAGACATTTGATTTTATTGAAAATTTTGATATGTATATAGTTTATAAATTTGTATTGCAGGTATGTTGTCTTCAGATGGCCGACCAGTTCACTCTGCATTCTATACTGGAGCTACTGCCTTTCATGATTTAATTTATGTAAGTCAAATTCTAGACTGTAGTGTATATAGCAAAATTCATCCCATTATTTTCCCATTTCTCTTTTCAATTCTAGGATATATTTCGATACAGCAGACCAACTGGACAGGTGGAGCAATCCGAGTCCATTGAAACAGAGTCAGATGAAGGGAATGCTGACATTGAGTCAGAGTAAATGATTTTTTAAATAAAATCTGCTTAGAAATCACATAGGGTTGCATTTTTCAAGTTATAGTGGTATATCCTTCACATCACAGGTTAGAGATCACATTCATAGGATGCATGCTATTATATTTGTTTTCTTTTCAGAGAGACAGTAATTGCAGAGATTGTTAAACAAGGAAAAATGAGATGGCTTCATCAAAATGAACTCCAAGCACTTTTAAAGGAAGAATTGATGTTAAAAGATGTGAGCACGACATTTTCTTGTACTCTTTGGCAGTTTCATATTTCTCTGAATTTGGAATTATCTCTAACTTTTTACTCCGTAACTTGCTTCCGTACAGTACGAAGTCGTCATCCATCGTCTCAAAAGGTTAGCAAGTGAAAAGAAGCACGAGAACTCGGACGATATCAAAATGTTTTTGGAAAGATTTCAGACTCCAGTGAAACACGAAGGGTCACAATTCACCATTGGACAGGTTCAAGATACAGATTCTTCACTAATTTTCGCTGAACAATCATTTCAACTTATCAACTGATGCTGTATATACTGAATGTTAAGTTTGTGTTGTTTTTTAGCTTGACGAAAATGGGAAAGCGCATGGGAAAGGTATGTTCAGTCATGTTTTGCTAGCCAGTTTTAAGTAAATAAATATAATCCCCACACAAATCACGTTAACGATATGGAACGATTCAACACTCCAGTCTATATAGTATAGAGTCGTAGGCCTATTTTTCCTGGTGTACAATAGGTTTGAAATGAACGCTATACTCGATATATATTCTAGAAGATATATTATGAATTTAGGTTACAGAAAGCGAGCCATGGCTGAAGTCTGGATTTCCAACGGAAATGGACAAATTGCCATCAATGATATTCCTATCGTTGAATACTTTCGGAAACAAGAAGACAGGTACCAAACTTGCGACAAGCCTATGTTTATGACATATTTATCTTTTAAACGCATTTAGAGTATTTGTCTTAGAAAACCAACCGTTTCCTTTTGGTTTTCAAGAAATCAAGTGTGGTATCCATTGATAACGCTGAACTGTATGGGACGGTTTGATGTGGAATGTAATGTTATCGGTGGAGGTTCAACAGGTATACGAGTTTCAAAATCCAGTCTAAACTGAACTCGCTCTTTTTGCTGTCATCCTGATATCTCATCTAGCGAGTCAAGCCTCGATTTAAAGGGGGGCCCTCGTTAAGTTATTAAGCTGTGGAATCGTCTGGCGTTAGACAAGCAAAAAAAGTAGGGCGCATTGCGGCTCAATGTCATATTTAATTATTCAAATCTTCCACCTCACAGTCTATCCATGATATTCCTTTTCTATCTTCCTTTTTTTTTCAAATAGCCATGATCAAGTGATATCTTCTAACATACCCCTCATCTTCTTACATACCCCTCATCTTTTAACATACCCCTCGTCTTCTAACATACCCAGACCGTGAATCCTTCTTTAGTCTTTCTCTTCTAGGTGATGGTCTCTCTTCTGTCTGCATTTCTCCGCGTTTGCATCGTGTGACTCAAACCATTCAAATAAAAAGTCATTTCTTGGATTCTGATTTTCCATAGTGTACAGCGGCATAGAGCGATGTCTTATATAACGACACTTATAGTTTTCAGCTTGTCCGGTTTGGACACACTCATGCAGAGACAACATCACAAACATATATCTTCACCTAAGTGTGTAACACCAAAAACACAAAAAAAAATCTGTGATGCACGTTCTTTATATCCAGGTCAAGCTGGAGCGATCAGGTTGGCAATCAGTCGAGCTCTAACAAGTCTTTCCTCTGACTATCTCGCACAATTACAGACAGGTAAACGACATTTTATAACTTTTTTGTTTGTCTTAACTTTTGAGAACACGATTACAAGGTTGCTCTAACAAGTGTGATACAGTCACGATATAATAAGAATGTTACAAGGTTGACGACACAAGGTTGTAACAAGATTGTTTTATCATGACTGTATCGCACTCGCTGGAACAACCTTGCAACAGGTCTGTTAATATCAAGGTTTTACAACTGTTTACAAGTTATTTCATACTTGTTGACAACTTGGCACAAGCAGTGCGAACACAACTTGTTGACGGTTTGTTGGCAAACTTGTTACAAGATTTTTGCGTGTGTATTAATATTGATATTTATTTTTTCCTCTATGGGAAATGTCACACGGGAGTACTCACACTATAGCGAGGTCCCTGTACCCAAAGAAAAAGAAAAGATTACCTTTATAATTGTGGGAATAGACAATTCCCATTATAGACTAATTTTAAAATTAGGCAAGGAAACTCAAATAAATCATCACAGCTAGAAAGAGCATACTAAAATTAGTAAAATAACAAAGTTTGGTTGCGAAATGTTGTAAAATGAGGAAAATGTAGCCTTGCGAAGTTCGCAAATTTTGTATACTTTTGTATTGCGTGCGGAAATTCCTACCACATTCCTACCACATTTAGGCCGAAAATGTCGCACGCAATACAAAAGTATACAAAATTTGAAAACTTTGCAAGGCTATATTTCCCACATTTTACAACATTTCGCAACCAAATTTTGTCATTTTACTAATTTTCGTATGCTCTTTCTAGCTGTGGTGATTTATTTGCATCTCCTTGCCTAGTTTTAAAATTAGTCTATAATGGGAATTGTCTATTTTTTGTAGCTGGATTATTAACTCGAGACAGTCGTCTGGTGGAACGCAAAAAGCCTGGGCAGAAAAAAGCAAGAAAGAAATTTGCATGGTTTGTTTCTCATTTCATTTTTATACTGTGAGGAGTTTTGGCCAGAAACGACCATTGTAAGGGGCCACGTCCATATTCATGTTGCCACGCATAACGTCGAATCGACGTTATCACCGGTACCCACCCACCCACCTCAGATAACGTCGATCGTTACCCTGCCGTATTTTGACCGCTTATTCTCATAAAATATGGTATATAATCAATCAATTTATTTCAGAAATGCATTAAAATGCCGAGGCTTCAATTCAAAGTTATTGACTATTGTGCTTGCCTTCATAAAATTAGAAGTTTTACCGCAGAAAAATGTCGCGATTCGCGAACACAAATTCACGCGCATTTGACACGATAAATGTCACTTCAATACTTCCATCTTTGTTTTGAACTCTATTAGTTCAAAATAATATAATACTGGCAAAACGTCGGTCTGTTCGGATGTAAATAGTCAAATTGCCACGAGATAAGTCAGATAACGTCGAGAAGTTGATGTAAAAACCCACCCACCCACCCATAACGTCGATTCGACGTTATGCGTGGCAACATGAATATGGACGTGGCCCCTAATAAAGGGGTGATATATCCGTTTTTATTTTAGGGTGAAACGATAATCTTGTATGAATGGAAGCTAATGAAGGAGTTCATGAACTCATCCCTATTTTGACATCAAGAGACGATGGGAAAAGTTGGTCTATGAACTATAAAGCAGCGCTTCTAACGCGCTATATTTTACATAAAAGACGATCTAGTAAAGACAGTACTGGCACAGTACTCGGTGTTCTATACCATTTTACCGATACATGGATGTACTTTGTCAGGGAAAATAAATTCCTATAATCACTGAATAGATTGCCATCCGTGATTTTTGCATGCGATATCAATATCTTACCACACATATAATATTTATGCAAGTCAAAATATCATTGCGTGCAGTATCAAAAGAGAACCTGTTGTTTAATTAAGACGTGTTCTCGTTTTACAAATTAACTAACTTGTAGAATTAGCTAAAATGGAATGGGTCAAGGATGAGACCTCGGGAAAATATGGAAACGTTATCGTCACAGACGTCAGTATTGTTTATTATAGATACTGCGCTTTGTTGTCTGATGAATGTTTTGATTTTGGGTTCTCATTGCCCCCAAAATGAAAACATTATTTTGTTTACTTGTTAATGTGGTTATTCAATAATGTAATCGTAGATCCAAACAAGGTCAACTACGGATGTATATTACGTTCAAAATAGGAACCGATTTATCAGACACTTACTGAATTTACTGGCAATGAAAAGTACTTATTTTTAAATGCTAGCTGTTCTCAGTACATGCATTTGCAACCAAACGAAACGTTTTGCGACCTATGGAAGTTGTCAATAACACCTGCTAATTCTACAAAGGAGGCGGAGAGAATCTGAATATATATTAGAGGCCTGAGGGCTTGTGGTTAGGAAATCTACGTCAGTTACCAAAGATACTGCATGACCTCCAAACAAAATACATCGTCTTTATGGCTTACAATATATAATTCATAAATAATATATCATTGATACCCCCTAAGGCCTATTGTTCAAATGTCGAACTTTTGATGTGCCGAACTTAATGCAAATGAGCTGGAACAACTCTTTGCTTATTATCAGAACAATAGTAACCAAGCATGTGAGTTTTCTCCTAAAATTTATTTGGGTGCAGGCAACGCGTGAAATATGCTAATTATGCACAAGGCCACAATTTAATTAACAGCAACCACATACCTGTAAAGTGTTGTCATGGTTAGGGATTTGTTTGTCGGACTAACAGTCGAAGCCAGTCTGCAGTGGGAAAGGAAGTAGTATGCGTGTGTTAATTGGGGTGAAATTAATTGCATTTCTCATACACGGTGTTCTGACTGTGACGAGAACACCGTGCACACAGACAGCGCGATTTGAAGACCCGAAAAAAGGTAGGTTATAGGTTATGAATGTTTTCGTTTTAGAACAAGCCTCAACTTCCAACCCCTTGAAACCACCAGATAACAGACAGGCAATTTTTCCATGACCAGTTTTATTTGCTCGTGTAAAAAAATGCGCTTACGGTAAAAAAATGTGACCATTTTTCCTTGCCAAGGAACCTTGTTCCAAAGCAAGTCATCAGCTTTTGGACGAGAAAATTTTATTCGGCCGCCAAGGAATACTTGACAAGTGCAAGTGCCTGAAAACAGACCTACGTTTCGCCCGCCCTAAAATTCGCGGGTCGACGAAGGGGCGGGCGAAACGTAGGTCTGTTTTCTGGCTATGAAACTTGTCCAGAAATTATAGGGGAAATTTAAACTTTACTTATATACTGGATAGCACTATCGGTTCTAAACCGCTCTACCCCAAAGGAGCTATCCGATTATTATACGAATATTTTAAAATATTACTGTAGGAGGAACAGGTGTACTCGGAACCCGCGCAGGTGTTTACACTCTTTTCACATATCACCGACACACAAATACAATCAGACAACCGCACATGAGTACAGGATTTTACTTGGCGTGCATAAATTGTAGACATGTATAACACAATCTGCATACGTATGGTTTCAGATTAGCAAAATAATAAGTGTCCTAGCTTTAATAAGTGTTTTCATTGCAAGACATTACTGAATTCTCATTTTTTACAGGCTACAGTTTAGATGGCAATGTCCTTGCCACAGTGAATGTAGACAATGCTGCAAATTGCGTCGTCAAATGTCTACAACATCCCGAATGTCAATCAATCAACTTCCATGTCTCGGCCAATCCCGAACATGTTTGCGAACTGAATAGCAAAACTGACAATGACGTCACTTTAACTGTGAATAGTGACGTCATCTATTATGGACCAACCTTATCTAAACAGGTAAATATAATTCTGACTGACTTAGTGTTAGTTAAGGAGATGTCTGTCTTTGGGACATGTTTGTTTCAGAGAGAGGTCTACCTTCCAGGTGATCTCGTGTTCGTATTTTAGCCAATCAGCGCTCAGAAAGGGTTGTCCGAATAGAAATCCATTTTGATGTATTCAGTCAATTATATCTTTCGTTATTCTTTATGAAACTAGTTGAAATTTTGTTATTATGTTTGGTTATGAGAACTATAGCTCTGACAAAAATATGGAATCGAAATAAAGTATATTACAGGAGATATTCAGTTGTTTTAATCATAAAATGGATTTCTATTTGACAACTAGTGCCAGTACTTTTCCGCGTATCAAGATCATCTGGCCTTAGAGAGATGCCTGTCTTACAGGCTTGCTTACACTTGCAACAGTGATGTTAGGTGTGATTCTCTTCTTCTGATAGATGTGAACGAGTGGATAAGTTATGGTTATTCAGATGAGGATACATCATTGAACTATAAATAAACTGGAAGGCTAACTCAGGGGGGGAAATTGAAGCCAGTGCATTTAGTTTTTCTGAGTTATGAGCAGAAATACTCAACACTGAACGTTGGGCTATATATCAAATTGAAGCTATTGAAAAATGCTATTTGGTGTAGAAATTTCAAGACTTTAGCTAAAAGGGAAATATTGAAAAACTACAAACATAATTACCGATAATTTGCCGTTTTGCAGTTGTTTTTGTATTTTTTAAATATTTTTCTTTTCGCTGAAGTCTTGAAATTTCCACACCAAATAGCAATTTTCAATAGCTTCAATTTGATATGTAGCCCGACGTTTGGGGTCAAGTATTTCTGCTCATAACTCAGAAAAACTATTTTGGCTTCATCAAATCATAGGCCTTTATCATAGCAGTTAGCCTTCCAGTTTATTTATAGCTCAATGGTGCTGCCTCCTCCGCACGCCTTCGTTGCGTCATGGGAAGGTCACAATCTGGCGAGGGCCTGCGGAATCTTGTAAAAAAAATGGCGCCGGCGTCACGTCAGCAAGTAAATTTCTACATAATCTTGAATATAAACAGGATATAAAAAAGCGGCGTGAAACTTCTAAATTAAACTGGCGACTCTAAGGACGTGGAAGGAAGCATTTTTTAACGAGGTTTGTTGTCCACACCAACGTTGCACGAATAAAACTGCCTTCTTTAACGAAGCAGGTTCAAAACAACATTTATTCATTTTACAAGATTCCGCAGGCACTCTCGAAATCGTGACCTTCCCATGACACAACGAGGGCCTGCGGAGGAGGCAGCATCCCACTGCCCTCATCTGAACATCCATAACTCATCGACTCGTTCACATCCATCAGAAGAAGAACATCGCACCTAAAATCACTGCAAAAATTGCAAATGTAAACGGACCGGTAGCAAGAAAACTAAACCGCACTTAACGCAATTCTCTTTAACTTTTAGCTCAATGTCGTGGCAACTGCAGGCGTACCCGAAGTAAACACAACCGGCGTTTACAACGCCTCCCATTGCATAAACAACACACTAAATCATGCTTTCAATGGAACGAGCCACATTTTAAAGTGTTTTGTTACGAAGAAAGAATTCGTTTCGCCAAGTAGCGAATACTGGAATAACAATGTTTTACATTTGACTGATGGGATTGACGAGGTCGGAGAACTCCGCTGGCAGCTTGTGATATGCCTAATCCTCGCCTGGATTTTGGTGTATTTCTGTTTGTGGAAGGGTATCAAATCCTCTGGAAAAGTGGTGTATTTTACTGCCACGTTTCCATACCTTATTTTGGTGGTCTTGTTTTTCCGTGGTGTTACCCTTCCCGGGGCTTCCAAGGGTATTATCTATTACATCAACCCAGATTTTAGCAAGTTAGGTGATGCTGACGTGTGGGTGGCAGCCGCCACTCAGATCTTCTACTCGTTGGGTATTGGTTTTGGGTCTTTGGTTACCTATGGAAGTTTTAACCAGTACAACAATGACTGCGTTAAGTGAGTTATTATGTATACATCATATCACTCAACTTATTGTGTCTGATAATGCGTGTAGTTCAGCAGAGATGGAAAAAGCATCGGAACCTGATTCCCAGAAATTTTGGGAACCTTGATAGCTAATAGAGCGTTTGCACATGACGTCACAGCCGCCATATTGGTGTTCCAATTCAAAAGAATTTTAATTAGACTCTTTTGTCTGGAACGCCAACATGGCCGCCATTGCTTTTGTTGAGTTGGTCGCTGGGGAATCTCTATTCTGAAAATTCCACTGATTGTACATTTGAATTGTTGAACATCTAATTATTATTGACATTGAAGTGGCTGAATACCTAATTAATCTATTAAACCGATACCTAAATTACAGCAGAACAGTTTCATCGAAAATATTCATATAGCCGGCAGTGGGAAATTTGTTTTTAGTCCTGCAAGACTTTATTTATTTATTTACTAGCTTTGTCATAAATGACTAGTGATCCCTACAGGGCTTATTGCCCCCATTCACAGAGTCCCTTAAACTAAACATTTACTTCAATTACAACATATTTTATCTACAAGGCTCGACAAAAGACGACACGAGTGACATTTAACACAGACAGTTTTAAACGATTGTGGTACATTAAGTACTATTTATAAGACGAGTAGGAGTGTTTTATCAGATATATAACGCGAGGCGCAGCTGAGCGTTATATATCTGATAAAACACGACAACGAGTGTTTTGAATAGCTTAAAATACGACTACAAAAGAATACTAATTAGGATGAACCATAGTATAATCATGCTAATTAAGATGAACAATTATATAATGCCACATGTGTTTTACCAGATATAAAGTCACTCCACGTGACATATTATGGCTGACATGATTTGCCACAAGGTTTATGAATTATTTATTTTAATGTCATATATAAGTTCAGTCATTTCGTGATAATATTTCAGTAATATAAGTTATATAACTACTATGAGTACTATCATGACTACTTCAGGATTTATCATGTATGCCTTATCAGTCAAGACATGTTGCTGCACACATAATCTATGTTATTTTTCCCTATGTATTGTAATCTTTTGCAGAAAATTTTGAACCCTAAGCCCAGGTTCCCAGAACGAGAAAACATTTTCCATCTCTGTAATCCTGAACAACTCCTTAAAACTACGTTATTTTTCCTTGCGCATGACATTGATCTCTTGTTGTATTTCAGGGATGCGGTGATTGTAACAATCATCAACTGCAGTACGAGTATTTTCGCGGGTTTCGTGATCTTCAGCGTGTTAGGTCACATGTCACTTATCCTTCACAAAGATGTGTCCGAAGTCGCGCAGTCAGGGCCTGGGCTCGCCTTTGTCGTATATCCAGAAGCCATTGCGCAAATGCCAATCTCGCCTCTCTGGGCTCTGTTGTTCTTCTTCATGTTACTAACGCTGGGTCTTGATACACAATTCGCCATGATGGAAGCGGTTGTCACCGGATTGGTGGATGAGTACGGCAAGAAGTTGCGTCAGAAAAAGGAATTGGTTATTTTGGCGTTGTGTGTTGTCGCGTTCTTCTTTGGGCTCACAAATATTACTGAGGTTCGTAGCACCATACATCGCCATCGTGTGCTTTGCTGGATATGGTGGTCTGGAAGTCCGACAAACGTCAAAGCTAGAAAATAGAAAGCTTTTGTTTGATATTGAATTCCACCTCAACGTGCACAAATCCTTTGTCTCAACTTCATTAGAGCTGTGCGGTTAACCGAAAAATTCAGTTCTTCCGGTACTTTTTTAGCACCGAAAAATTATACGTAATTAGCTATCCCTCAGCTATCCCTATTGGACGATTACTTCATTATGCGAAAATACAATGAACTCAATCACCGTGACCGTGCACAAATTAACATTAACTCCGACAAAAACATAATACAATGACTTCTATTAAGTTTCCAGACTATCATATCTTGATAGACTATGAAAAAAACAACCAGCAACGACCATAATTAAGCAGGATTTTCGTCCACCACAAGGCTAATATGTGGCTAATATTCATTGCAGAGTGGTGCGTATGTGCTGAATTTGTTCAATATCCAGTCAGGCGGTATCTCACTGCTGTTCCTAGCTTTCTTCGAAGTGATCACTATATCTTGGGGCTACGGTACCGATCGATTTGTTAGCGATATTGAACGAATGGTTGGCAGGAAAATTTTACCATGGTGGGCTTTCGCGTGGAAATTTTTATCGCCTGCTGTCATATTAGGTAAGTATGAGAGTAGGCTAGCCATTGCATTTAAAACATGTTTCATATTTCATTTAGGGATACCAATTTAGAAATGATGGATACATAGGGTGAACTCGGAGACTGCATACCTCTGCCAGAGAATTAAGTTATGTGCCATGCATAAATTATACAATGGGCTAATTACGTATTCAGCTTACTCATCCACATTTAACCACAATTTGATCAATTTATCCTTGAGCAATGTCCATTAGTCCTATAAATGTTCTTATTAGTACGTTTGATATTTTTCAAGTTATAGACTAAACAGACAAACACACACACACACTTAATGAGTGTGTATTCTAAAAGCTCACTCGCACTCAATGAGTGGAGGTTCAATCTGAGCTTCCCTATTGTGTCAGTGCTGTTTTTAAATAGCTGGAGGGTGAGTAGTCACATAGTAAGGTACGACACTAACCATCCAGCTTTTCAAATTTTAAAACAGCACTGACACTCAAGAAAAGCTCAGATTGAACCTCCACTCATTGAGTGTGAGTAAAGCTTTTAGAATACACAGGCGTAACACTTACAAACGCGGATGAAAACATACCTTCCTGGCGGAGGTAATGAACACATTACCACAGAACAAAGACAAACAGCCATGATTCGCAATGATTCGTCATCAAAATGCTGACACCATGGTCCTAGCCAGTTGCGCTTATGAGAGGCATTCACCCCCTGGACGCCCACCATTTTGAATATTATCAGGGGGGTGATGTCTCTTATAAGCGCACTGGCTACATTGAACTATAAATAAACTGGAAGGCTAACTCAGGGGGGGAATTGAAGCCAGTGCATTTTAGTTTTTCTGAGTTATGAGCAGAAATACTCAACACTGAACGTTGGGCTACATATCAAATTGAAGCTATTGAAAAACTCTATTTGGTGTAGAAATTTCAAGACTTTAGCTAAAAGGGAAATATTGAAAAACTACAAACATAATTACCGATAATTTGCCGTTTTGCAGTTGTTTTTGTATTTTTTAAAGATTTTTCTTTTCGCTGAAGTCTTGAAATTTCAACACCGAATAGCAATTTTCAATAGCTTCAATTTGATATATAGCCCGACGTTTGGGGTCAAGTATTTCTGCTCATAACTCAGAAAAACTATTTTGGCTTCATCAAATCATAGGCCTTCATCATAGCAGTTAGCCTTCCAGTTTATTTATAGTTCAATGACTGGCTAGGACCATGGCGTCAGCATTTTGATGACGAATTACGGTTACGCCAAAATCATAGGAAAAACCAAGAAGTCGGGCTTCTGTTTGTCTCTATTCTGTGACATTACCACCTAACGGATGTATATAATAAAGTTAGTTTCCATGGCAACTATATCTTTATTCTCTATCCAGGCGTGTTTATATTCAGTCTGTACTCGTGGAAAGGTGTTTCGTATGGAACATATCAGTATCCTCCTGCAGCAGAATTCTTCGGGTGGTTGTTGGCTCTTTCTTCCATGCTCTGGATCCCTGGAATGGCTATATACATGGTGGCGAAGGCTCCGGGCTCCACATTCTGGGAGAAACTACGCATGTCCTTTACCCCGAATCAACAAATCGCGAAAGAAATCGAAATTCGCGAAGGTTACACCGGATGCAGTGGTGAAATGGTCATTGTATAACATAGTAATGTATTAGATAGCTCAGTCCTGATTAGGAGTAGAATATGATATAATTATGTTATAATATCATAGGTATAAAGTTGTCGTGTTTTACATATTTTAAGAATAGCATCGTGAATCACTGAACCTTATATATCACTGAAGTATTTGTTCTATGATTTATTGATTGTTGAGCTCCCTGTAAACATTGAAAACACCAGGTTGAGCATATAGCACGTCCAAGTGTCGGTAATATTTGTAGTTAAAATGTTTTTAATTCAATATTTTAATTATAATTTCGATCATAAGCCATTTTTGAGTTTTTAACTGCGCATATACACTTGACTAGTCGGCTTACAGTACCACTGAAAATTTTCATGAAACGACGTAAGTTTAATGAACTAAATTATATACTAAGTCGGGATGGAATCGCTGCTGGTCATAGCATGTATATGAAAATGCAAGATTTGAAATGTTCTTATCAAAATATTCAACTATTCAATCATCCGTTTTTGTTTTCCAAATAGCACAATAAAGGTTTGAGTTTGATTTAAAAACTATCATCTTTTGGCTCTTTTGACTGTCATGTTTGGCAAAATAAAGAAAGGCGCACTTAATTCCGAAATATTAAATTTCTATTTCTTTCTTAATTGAATTTTGTGTTATATATAAGATCAATCGTGGTTAGCAAGATTTAGGAGGAGCCTATTGTAAAAATCTTCTTAAAAAACTGTACTGATATTGTATTAGTGGGTTATAATTTGTTATGGAAAATACATAGATCAAAGCATATAGACGAAACTAAGACATAATGTATAGATAATTTACAAATTAAGTCTTTTTAACTGTTCTTAAAATACTTGACAAGTTTTTAATGTCACGTTCAAACGTGTCGTGCTTATCACGTTCCGAACCTAATGTAGATTACCAGAACAACCCTGGGTTAAAATTTAACCCGCTGTTTTAGTTTATGTATTTCTGCACGTCTGTTTATTTCAAAACTTCAGAGAAGAAAACTGCTACTGGTCCAGACAAGATTTCTCAAGAAATATTTCCAAATTTATAAACAAGCTGTTGCGAAGTGGTTAGCACTATTTTCCATCCAGCAAACTGACCTGACGTCATTTTCGGAAGATAGAAGAGGTGTTAAATGGCTATGTAACTAACCCAAACCCTACCCCTACTCTAACCCTAACCGCAACCCTAACTCTGACCCTAACCGAATTAATAAAAAAATCCCAAAAAAACGACTTTAGAAAATCGATAGGGCGGTTTGCTGGATGGAAAAAAGTGCTAACCTTGGGAAGTTCGCTTTGAATTTTAGGTTAACCTAGGGTCAAAGCTAAAATTCGAGGAGCATGTGCCTCTATAGGTTTCCCCCGGTTCCTACGTCACTAAACTCTTTGGTTCGGCAGATGAAAAGCGCGACATTCGAACTATCACCAAAACCGCAGATCTTTCCTCTCGTCGTGTTTTCGTGTCAAAACATTCAGAAATGCAACTACATTCCAAGATATGATCTGGAAACCCGGCAAATTTCAAGACCACAAAATAATAGACCTTTGATGTCGAAGTGTACCTCAACGTGCACAAATCCTTTGTCTCAACTTCCTATTGACTATTATTCATCGTGGTTGCATGTTTCATCTCAGCTATCCTTCTTGGACGATTTCTTCATTCCACGAAAATACTATGAGCTCGATCACCTTGTGCAAAAATTAACATAAACTGCGATTCCCCATCATCGTATCTTTATAGACTATGGTAAAATCACTGAAATCGACAATTTGAAAATGGCAGCATCTGCCAGAAATCGTGCTGAAATTAGCGCATTTCTGAATGTTTTGACACAGCACTCTTGGACCCTTGGTTTTGGTAATAGGCGTAAGATCACAATATAGTGAAGAATTAACTGAAATATATACATCGCATAGTGTATTATTATAGTAAGAACTAGTCTATACTTAAGTGTATTTATATATGGTACGATTATATATATAATCCATTGAAACGCAATTATCCATAGAAACGCAATTAATGTAAATTTTGAAAGTCTAAAATGATCTAGTGATTCAATTTTACCATTTAAATAATATGTATCGATTAATAAAACGTAAGTATGATTTTCATAGTCGTTTGTGTCAATATGATTAATAATTCTGCTCAGTTACGACACGTTTGGAATGGAAAACACGCTTTGGCGCATCGAAGTAAAGGCAAATACATTTTGACAGTGCAAACAGACTTTGGCCTAGCCTTGGCCTGACCTACTCAGGAAATCTGGGCCCTCTACAACCGGTGGCCTAGGCTTGTGGGAATGTAAACACTTTCGGCCCTGGCCTGCGCCTTATTTTCATGGCAACGTGTGTCCACAGTGAGATATTAGATAGCTTAAGATCTACGACGTCAGCTAGGACGTCAAGGCTATGCAGAGGACTGGGACTAGGATGTCGTCCTAATGTAGTCCCAGTCCTCTGCTTAGCCCTGACGTCCTAGCTAACGTCGACGTCGTAGATCTTAAGCTATCTATTATCGGACAACCAGCGGACAACGTCACAACACATAAAAATACACAAAATTAATTACAAAATTCTAGGCCAAAGTGAGCCAGTCTCAAACAAATAATGTAATGGTGTAAACGCGCCACATTTACCTTGGCCTGGCCACAGAATAGGAAGTTATACCAGAAGCGTAACTCGAGCAAATATTTGTCCTCGTTTTTACAAGCGATTCGTCATCAATCACGCCATCCTGGCTAGTACAACCGGCACTTTGTACCTACCAAATCCTGATAAAAACTTCCGGCTGTACTAGCCAGGATGGCGTGGCCTGACGTGAGCGGGTTAAAATTTTCGTGGACGTCAAACAATAAGGGAAACGACTAGAGTTACGCTTCTGGTATAACTTCCTATTCTGTGGCCTGGCCAAGGCTCAGTGCTTGCTACGCATAAACGACGTACACGAACGTACCTATTTTTTCATATTTTATTGAAGTTTTCTCCCAGACCTCACTCACTTTCCAATATGGCGGTTTTTTCTAAACGAGGAGTGAGAAAATTTTCATTCTTATTTGCTCGAAAAATAATACCTACTTTTGCCTGTATATAGGGCAATAGGTCGCATATTCTAAGAAGAAAGCTTTCTAATGAATTTTTTTATACTAAAACTTGTTGAACGCGATAAAAATGGCTGAAAATGGGATGAAATTGAGTAGCATATCGTACAAAAATATGAAGATTCTGGCACCTATGGTTCGTGTAGGATGCCTGCCAATGAGATTACTTGCTTTGAAATATGGAGCTGACCTTGTCTATTGTGAGGTATGTTTGTTAAACAGTGATTAATACACAGTATTACGGTTAAAGTAGATTGCCTACTGCAAACGTTAATATACATGAATCATGATCCATGTAGACAGTAGACCATTGAAATGAATATTTATACCTGGAACACTACTTTCAGATAAACTGCCTATCTTTCTCTTGAAGCCAAAATCTGACACCCCCCCAGACATGCGTATTTATATCATGATTGACTGATTGAGCACTCTTCGCATGCGTGAGAAGACTGGGACTGGCCTTCAAGTTTGGTTTCAAATTTCCGCATGGAGGTATATAGCGTTCCAGTTGTAGTTTCAATATCTGAAGAATATCTCTCGTTTTAATTCCAACAGGAAATTATTGATCACAGATTTCTGAGATGCTCAAGAGTGGAGAATGGTTGGTTTCATAAACATAGATTTCACTAGATTTGTAATGTTTAGCCAGTTTGATTTGAGTCATTTGACACTTTACACCTACTGATGTGGCCCGGTTAGGGCAGGTATGCATGTTGCTTGTCTGATTTTCAAAACAAGTAATGTTACTGCTTGGAAACATTGCTGTGTCACTTTCGGGATTTTGTTATTGCTTTCCAACTTTTCCATGTCACTATCACAATTTAGACAAAGATGTGTCCAATGTCACTATTTTAGTTTCTATTTGTTGCCATTTCAAGGCAATGTCATCTCTTGGAATTTACCCTAACAGGGCCTCATTAATCGCTTATAAGCATTAGTGATTAAACCTCTGTTGTCTGTGCTTTACAATAAGCCTCCCTCATGTTTTCTAGCTGTCTTACAAAGTGTTGATTATGTACATCCAGATGGCAATGTTGTGTTTCGAACTTGTAGCAAGGAAACAGACAAACTTGTTTTTCAAATGGTAATTATGAACTAAAGTGTTTTTTTTTTAAACTGTTCAAAGGAACATCTAAGGTCTTGTTAAACTTGATTATTATATTTGTTTTAGGGAACGTCTGATCCAGAGAGAGCCCTACAGACTGCTAAGATGGTGTATGTTCTGTTTTATGAACTTTTACAAGATACTGTATGCAAAATATAAATTATATGTCTTTAGACGAATTTCATAATACAAATGGGTTTGTCAATGCCAGTCATACAAATGAGGCCAAGAAGGCTTATTATGATGCATATTTAAGAATATTCAAACCACTGATCTAATAGTATTAGATCAGTGATTCGAACCCATTTGTATTATGAAAGTGGTCTACTTGTCGAATGTTGCATTGCAAAACAATCTTTTTCATTCAATTTCTAGAGAACAAGACGTCTCTGCTGTTGATGTCAACATGGGCTGTCCTAAAGATTATTCCATCAAGGTTGGAACCATGCCGTAAAATTTGCTACTTCAAAAATCGCAGCTAGTGGTTGGTTTTTGTAGGCTAATATATCACTAAGAGTTTGTATTTTTGTTTTTAGGGAGGGATGGGTGCTGCTCTACTGAAAGATCCGGAAAAAGTTAAAAATGTGAGTCCTGTCATGCTGTTGCTTTTTCAACATTAAATTTCTGTTCTTATATTCAAAATTTGACTTTCAAGTACTGTTTAATAAACGAGTAGGAGTGTTTTATCACATATAAAACACGACGCGTAGCGGAGTGTTTTGTATGTGATAAAACACAAACTACAAGTTATTAAACAGCTTCAAAAATGTCTCAGTTAGATCACGGCATTGGCGAAATAATTTTCCAAAATAATTTTATATTAGCTGAGAAAATACAAGTTGAAATTTGAAGCGTTTTTTATCACATATAAAGACACGCCACGCTTATGATTTCTCTTTGTGTTTTCCTCATGAATTATTAATGAGTTTTTGAAACAGTGTTAAAGTTTTATTTTGTGTTATGTTGTATTCCAGATTCTTACAGCTCTAGTTGAAGGTGTCTCTATACCTGTCACATGTAAAATAAGAATTTTACCAACGGTAAGTGGAGTTAAACCAAAACTCTCCCTTCATAGGTATAATCTAGTAAAATCTCTATCGTGACTGTTTGAAACTTGAAAGAGACAGTTAATTAAAATAATGTGCATTCAACTTACAGATCTTGAAAGATCAAAGCTTGTTACAACATTTTAAGGAGAACTGTGCTATTTATTCAGCTATTAAATATGAATTATTCTAACTTGTTAGATTGAAGAGACTCTCCATTTAGTTCGAGTGATTGAAGGTACAAAAGTGTCAGCTCTTGCTGTCCATGGCAGGTAAGATAGATTCTGGTATGGATTATGGTGCATTATAGCCAGGACTTCCATTAGTAAGTCAGTTCGTCAGTCAGTCAGTCTGATCAGAGCTATTGCACAAAAACAAAGTTTGTCAACAGTGATAGATTCATTTTTGTGCACCAATCTCACAATTGGGAATCGACCATTTGACTCCCAAGGTCACACAAGTGCAGACCACTAGCAGACCCCTAAAAACGCGATTTAGTTTAAATACTCAACACATTTTAGTTTAATTTTAAGATGTTCTCAGCTGAAACATTTCTCATGTTTCTTCAACAGAGAGCAACACGAGCGACCAAGACATCCAGTGCATAAAGATGTGATCCGTAGAATAGCAGAGGAGTTGAGCATTCCAGTCATTTGTAATGGTGGATCAACGGACATAAAAAATTATCAAGATATGGAGCGATATCAAGAAGAGACTGGTACCGACTCTGTGATGGTTGCTCGAGCTGCGCAGTGGAATCCTTCGGTGTTCAGGTTTGTCCTGCGTGCTCCTTACTGGAATAATACTCAACTCCATTGAATGACACGACTGAAGTGTGAAGCCAAAGATGGGAGATGTTGGTCGAATTGTCGTCAATTCTAGTGCTGGGCCGTAATAGAGCAACGTATCGTCCAATCCCGGAGTATGCCCGTTCGTAGGTTAGTCATGCCCAACACCTAACCTGCAAACAGACATACTCTGGGTACAAGACTGGCAATGTATTAGTCTATTAGATAATATTAATAAATATGAATTTTCCGCCCATTTATAATTTTATGAACCAAATCAAGTTAAAAATCAATGATGAAGTATTTCTTCACCGTTTAGAAAAGAGGGACCGTTACCTTTAGAGACTGTCATTAGAGATTTTATTCAATTCGTAAGTGTTTACAATTATTGAGCATGTAGGGGCATGTGAAATAAATAAATGTAGTTGATTCAGCATTAGAATGATATATTGTGTATATTGTAACTCATTGTATTCCATTGTAACTTTTTAAGCTTTTCTTTACAGGCAGTGGAATACGACAATACATTTTCCAACACCAAGTACTGTCTAGCTCAGATGATGCATGGAGTCCTGGAAACGCCTGAAGGAATAAAACTAAAACATACTAGAACCATGAAGGAGTTATGGTACATATTTTATAAATAATGCCCAATACATTGTATAGTCATAGCGCACAAGCTTCGAGTTCTATTCAAGGGAAATATTTCACAGTGCTATATGTTATAGCCATTATTAAGTAGTTAGCCTGCGAGAAGGCTCACTGGCTTTTTAGCGCTGCCCGTAACCCAGGAAGGCCTGCTCGCAGGCTGAGAAGTAGTGCTAGAGCTTCTGCGCAAAATTAGTAGGTTCACAAACTTTGTCTACCTACTAATTTTGAGCAGCTCTTTACAGTAGTTGACCCAGTCTCCTCATCAACTTTGTAGCCAATATTTATGACTATATAACTCGCTGTTGATATCGTTTGCTTCGTTTTATTTCCAGTGACATTTGGGACTTGGGAGATTACTTAATGGAAAGCGAAGAAAAACGTCGATTAATTGCTGAAAGTTTAAAAAAGGTACAGGACATTGAAGTATAATGCATTGCGAATTCATTGGTACAATTACATCAAATCATGACAATTTTATCCGTTCTACCGTTTTCAGGAATGTGTTTCAGGCAAGAGAAAGAGGGAAGATGATGTCAATGAAATGGACGTCACGTATAACAGGTTTCGTTTTGAAAAATGTTTTCTGAATTATGTTCAAAAGCTAACTTAAGAAGCTTTTGTGATTATTTTTTAAACTCTTCGTAGCCGTATTGTCTCTTCCCGTACGAGTGGTTAATAGTTTTACTTCTGTATATTTTTCAGACAACACTATGGCAACACCACCCCAAAGTGCATTCTTTTCGCCTGGACAAAGTATGTCATGAATACACAGTGAATGTTTATGAGACGAATATCTTTCTGTTTAATGGACAACTTGCATGGTAGACTAAATTTTAATCTAAGTAAGGGACCGGTCATTATTTATGGTTGGGGGTGGCACCGAAGAGAAATGTTTTTTGTGGCAAAAATTTTGCTGACCCAACCATTAAAAAGCCAAAAATTTGATTACCCAACCTCAAATATCGATTAAAAAATAAATACCCACCCCTGGCAAAAAAACTTTACAAACGGATACCATTCAGTTGTCACACATGTCCTTTACCACTTCTGTGACATGAGTTTGATAACTGCTTGTGCAATTTTCTGCAGTCTAAAATTTCATGTTGTCTGCACATGTACTTTCTTTTGAGGCACCATCTGTCTCTCAACATATCGGAATATTATCAAGATAGTGACTCCGATTGATTCACATATTATATTGACATCTGACTGTTGACAGTGCTTCTTGGTCTCCAATATTTCAGTGAGTCATGCTTTGGAAATGACAATAAATTTTTATTACCCAACGCTTGAGTTGTTTTCTTTTTCATTTACCCAACCTTTTACTCGCTCAAAATTTTGTTTACCCAACCCTTTTCTCTTCGGTGCCACCCCCGCCATAAATAATGACCGACCCCTAAAGAGAAGGGAATCAAACACAACAGTTAAAAAGAACATAATGAAATTAGTAAAATTGCAAAATTTGGTTGCGAAATGTTGTAAAATACAGAAAATATAGCCTTGCGAAGTTTGCACATTTTCAGTATATTTGTATTACGTGCGGAAATTGTTACCATTTTCGGCTCAAAAATGGTAACAATTTCCGCACGTAATACAAATATACTGAAAATATGCAAACTTCGCAAGGCTATATTTTCTGAGTATTTTACAACATTTCGCAACCAAATTTTGCAATTTTACTAACGGGAATTTTCTTTTTTTTGCCTAAATAAAAAAATAGTCTAACATGCAAGTTGTCTATTGTCAAGCAAAGTATATATTGAAATAATTTTCCCAGTTGTAAAAACTTTATCCTTTTCATATTTCAGGAAACAAGGATTGAAGCAACCTTTTTATGATTCGGTGAGCGAAAACCGTAAACCTTAGTACAGTAGGGAGGGCCAATTTTCAGTACCTTGCCATGCCGTTGTTGGTATCCGAATTACCTGAAAATCGTATTCACCAGTGGTGAATTCCCGGGGGGGGGGGGGTTGGCCTTTTTTGTGTTCATTGATACATAATAAAGTACTTATTGACTGGGACTTTCCTCGGTCCCAGTCAATAAGTGTTATCGGTAAGCTGTAGAGCCCAAGCCCCAGCGCGGTCGGCCGCTGCCAAAAAGCGCGCGAAATTTCAAAAGCCGAAACAAAATTTGCACGTGGTATAAGATTCGCTTCATTAAAGAAAGATTAACTGTTCAAATTATGGTCAGAAAAAGACTGTGACAGCATCAGAAAGGTAACAAAATAATGCAAAACTATCTTCAACGAGTATTTATTATTTCCTCTATGCAGTCTTAGCTTTTTGTTGACATTCTTTGTGTTCGCTTCGACATGCAGATAACATATTGACCTCGGTCTGAGTAATTCTTGATAATTCTTGATACCATACTGAGCTTCACCAAACGATTGTTTATTATTATTCAAGGTTGAAAATGAAGAACGTGTATTTACAAGTGTGGTCAGTGTCAATGGGGCAAAATATACGTCAACTTCTGGGTAAGAACTGAGACTGAGTATCGTATTACATGTATTAAACAGGGTTCGTACATGTCAGGAAGAGTCAAATTCAAGGACTTTTCAAGGACATTCAAGGCCATGTATCAGCAAATTCAAGGTCCCAAGGACTAAATACTGAAGAGAAGGCGTTAGAAATCAGCAAAATATGACGTTGAATTGTTCAAAACGTAACTTTATAATGAGGTCAGATATGAACATGCAAAATCAGTTCAACAAAATGTCCGTCTTGAATGTCAAACAATTTCAGAAAATATCCAAAAACTAAAGCAAGAAGAATTCAAGGACATTCAAGTACTTCTTTACAAATTCAAGGACATTCAAGGCCTTGAATTTTTGTTTTCAAATTCAAGGACATTCAAGGACTTGCATAGCCTGCGTGGCAGGCCCTCAGTTTTATGGGGGGCCTGATTTGCAACGGGCAGGACTCTGGCAGAATCCTGCCCGTTGCAAATCAGCCCCCATAAAACTGAGGGCCTGCCACGCAGGCTAGGACTTTCAAGTTTTGTACGAACCCTAAAGCCCCGTACAGACGAGCTAGTTTTCCTTGACAAGTTTACTTTCTCAGCTTGTGTACGGTCGACAAGTTTTCCTCGAACACAAGTTTTCCTCGAGACTGGCTTAAGATTGGAGCTGAGCCTTTTAACTGACATTTAATCAATTTCTAATTTTATGGTTTTAGGGAAAAAAGTAAGAAATCCGCGGAACAACTTGCTGCTTTGGTTTGTCTAAAATACTTGGGCATAGATGACATGAAAATAAGAAGTTGAAAAAATATACCCTCAACATATGAGCTGGTCGCGAATTTTTGTTTCTTATATTTGAATTCCATAATTATTCAAATACGCTTGTTGTGTTATGCATCTAAACAACCTCGTATCCAGGGCTCTTTATTCTAAAGGAATTGATGCAGGAACATGGTTTATGACATATCAGATTAAATGGTACACAATTGCTTTTTCAAAAACAATTATTTATTTATTGAACATGATACAACAATTCACAAATTTTATATTTCAAACATATAGATATCACACTGCACTTTGTCAAATTAACGTTATAGTGTTAACGATACGAGTAACCACCTTGGCAAACTAGAAAAAATGTTGTAGAAATATTGTTTTAGGGCCAGTAGCCATATTGGCATATGTCCCGAATGTGAGCAAAACCAGGAAAGATTGTTTCCCCAACAAAATGTTATTTGTTTGGAGATATTTCGCGTCCTGCGAAGGGATATATATTTCAAACCTTTCCTCAACATTCTTTCCTATACTTGGACCAAAGCTTTGTTTAAACTGACGTAAAAACTGGTAGTAAACAAATTTAAAACAACACTACAACTGTGCCTAACCGACCCTGGAGCACTTTACATATTTTCATGAGCAATTTTGTTTAACAGTTCGTATTTCTCGGCGGCAGGGAAAAATTTCTTCTTGAAGAAAACACTGATTTTCAGACACCACAAACTAAAATCATCTTCGAAAATAACTGGGTCACTTTTCTCTTGTTCATCTCCATTTTTCTTGTCACATGGTGGTGGAGCTGTCTGGCTGTGGTCCGTATCTATATATTAAAAAACAGAAGTTAAGAATATTATAAAAATTATATGCATCGTACATATCGGAAACGCTATGCGTCCTCCAAGACGTCGCGAAAACTATACCGTGCACTTAAATTAGCCTTTCTCGCGAAGGCCAAAATCCGCTATTTTTGGGGTACTGCCTGCCCTCGTGAAAGATTCTAGACAAAGGTTGTAACTGTAAATTTACCATTATACAAACAACTACAATACTAAAAAGTTGCATTTCGTGGTGCGGAGACTCTCAAATGTGAGAGAGGCAGTACCCCCCAAAATGGCGGAAAAATCGGTCGTGAGAAATTGGATAAGACTCGCTACCAACCCCTGTTGACTCGATAACTCGATGAGTACAACGACGGTCTAGAAACCCAAAGATGGAAGTTTGAATTACACTCATTACAACGAATTTTTAGTTGTATTCTGCAGCGTCAGAATAATATGAAACTATTGCAATAGTTTTTTTTTTATATCTCAGCTCGGATGGTTCTGAAATAGACATATATATGGGCATGGTATAATCTTGAACTATCTGTGCCAGTGTAGGTAGTGTTAATACTATGAACAAGCTTTCGTTGGTTGGGATGCAACTACCTGAAAAATATAAGGAGAATTTCGACGTTACGAGCGAAGGCCCTTCGTAAGGGAAGCCTCACATATCGATTTTGTCCATGAGAAACGTCATATGTTCGTTTCTCTGGAGACCCCCCCCCCCCCCCCCCCCAACGTCACACATAGTTATCGATATTTTGTTCTTATAGTACACATAAGGTAATTTTCTACTATTTTTTTCGGTCGGCTATTGGCGATGCTTCCGCGAGGAATATGTCATCTTCTGCTGACATACTCTTTTTTTATTAATATATATGTGAACTTCAAAATTTCCAACGTTTCTCAAAACAACTTTTTTTGCATGAAATATTGATAATTTTAGCGCGTATTTCTCGAAATTTGAGTGTTTTCAATGCAAGGAAGGCGTAATAATATAAATGCATAGGTATAGAACAGGTATGGTATGACAAATATATAGACTGCTTTTTGTATCAAATTGTTTTCTTTTTTATACTCTGCAAAGATAAAAACTATCGATTTTTTCCATGATGTTTACAGAGAAACGTCACAGCTGCCACCCCCACCCCCAAACGAACATATGACGTTTCTCGTGGAAAAAATCGATATGTGAGGCTTCCCTAATCAGTAACGAAGGGCGTTTACTGGACCTCTATAGGACTAGGGATAACAGTTCAGAACTGCTCAATGTCCTTTTTACCTTGTGAGTCACCTGGGACAGTCTCATCATTTTTTACATCATCAATATGATCATCTATAACAAGCTGCTTCGATTCACCCGATGCTGAAATGAGACAAAGCTTTGTGTTAAAATAACATTAATTTGGATAACCATTACGGCCTGTTGTCTGACTTTAACCCATCGAGTGCCAGCGCTCGACAGAGCCGGAAAATAGGGCGCATTGATCCGCATTGAGGCGTAAAGGTCCAGACACACCGGACGCGATTCGACCACGCGACGCGATTTTTCGATTATAAATTAAATTTTTCACTGACCGATAACTTTGTTTAAATTTTCTAATTAATGTTTAGAAGCATTATAACATTTTCAGTTATTTGGTCTACATATCTTTTAAAATTTGCTCTCATTGGCTGTTTTATTAACTTTCAAAAACTAAAAAAATCGCGTCGCGTTTTTGTCGAATCGCGTCCGGTGTGTCTGGACCTTAATGCGTAAAACTTGATGGGTTAACTTCTTCTCGGTTACGAAACACGGCACGTACGTACGTTCTCTCCAGTTTATTTCTGCAGTCAATTAGAAGATGAATCTATCCCATTTAAATGTGGTATGTTAGCTTAATTTATGCAGAATTGGACAATTAGTATTACTCTATTAGTGATGTCGTCCTACTGCCTGGCCCTCTTACGAATAATTGTTAAATAATTTTAGTTTTTATATACAGTGTTTGTACCTGTAATACTGAGAATAGGAATCTCCATGCCTCTCACTGGCGTTTCCACTTTCACATCTGTGGGTTTCTGTTCTATTGCAGGTGGAGACTGATCTTCATTTTTTTCTTCGATCACATTCAACACTGAATGATTGGATATACGGCTTTCTGAAAGACGGAAGGTATGCTAATTATCAATTGCTAGCTTTATTTCAGGGTACATTTAAAATGATTTTACTAGGTACAGGATGTTCCTTGTGTTGCACATGTCATTGTGCTGTAATTTTGCCTTTCATTCAACAAGGGGGGAAGTTCTGCTATTAATGGCAATGCATTGACTATATTCTCCTTTGAATTTTGAAGCAGTCGTAGACTCGTATCATTAAAATTCTTAGAAATTGTCATGATGTCTCAAACGTGTAGGTACAGTTCTAAGTACTTTACAATGTGTAGCGGGAAGGTTTGTTTCTGAATTCACTGCCCGAAAAAGATTAAAGTTTAACACACTTGGATGTTTTGAGTGAGAGCTTTTTGAGTTCGTCAGAAAACTAATCTTTTCAGGTACTTAAAGTTTAAAATTCAGTTACAAATCATGCAGTGAAACCATACCGTTATCAGGTGAATCTAACTGTCCTGCAGAGAGACTTGAATGACGACTTTTTGCACTGGGGGCTTGTGATGTGTCCACAGTACTAGGACGTGTGGTGGGACTCTCCCTCAACATGTTTTCTGTGACATACACCTCGGCACATTGAACCAGCACCTCCAAAACCTCCAGGAATGAAATCTCAACCTCGAGGCTGATAAACTCATCCTGGGCAACACATGGGTCATCCGATGCAAAAATATCGATGACATTCTTTGCTGATAAGCCTTCATTGATAAGGCCATAATCATTCAGAATCCAAAGCATATATCGCATGTTTACACATAGAACACCAGGCTGGCATTGCTTTGCTTGGGACATCCAGTACTTGTATATACTATAAGCCTTATCAAAGTACTGGGTGAGTTCCATTGTAATACTTGGTTTGGTGTACACGATCCCACCCATGTCACAAGCATGTTCCAACACGTACTCAGACACAAGTTTCGCCAAACACCACGGTAACAACAGTTGGTTTCCATGACGATCTTCATCAGCAAACATGTGGTTGGCAATGATAACCAATGCTGTCAAGAAGTCGCGCATCAAGATATTTTCCCAAGGGTAATAGGGATCCTCATTTCTGTCATCTGCAATCAGCCTCAGAATCTCAGGGAGGGATGTATCGCCATGATGGATGTGACTGTCCTTCAGAAATCTACAGAACTGCATCCGAGTCATGACTGATGTATTATCCTGGGACTGATCAATTCCAATAGAACTGTAGAAGGTGTAAATTTTCTTCAATTTACTGATATGCTGCAGCATCACATAGTTGACCTGTTGCACTTCCAGTTCTCGTTGGTCTAAGTCAATATCTCGGTCATCAAATAAGAAGGCGATATTTAGTTCCAAGCCATTTGCCCAATCAGCACTGAGTGTTGATGCAGGAGTGCCAGGACGTTGCACAGGTAGACCAGCCGAGGCGATGTCGGGAGTGATCATGCCAGACGGATTGATGTCAGGGTATTCCAACATGTGGTCACTGTCAAATATACCTTGGGGTAAAATATAGAAAATATAGAAATCTAGGAAGGGGGGATATAAATATTCATGGGGAATTAATATCTCCGGAAAATGGGTGGGAAATGTGATGTTGTCCCAAATGTCATAAATCAAGAAAATTTCAGTATGCATTGGTATTGATTTACATTTTCATTTCCAGACAATCCACCTTTGTATACCATTGGTAGATTCTAACATTCTCCTACATAGCTGCTTCTAGAGAACTGGTATATGAGTTATATTAATTTTATATATATTTACATGACATGCCTAAATGTATAATCTTTCTTTGCTTACCTTTAAATACCATACCATTTTTGAAAACAAACATTCCTTTTCCATGTTTCATATTATTCAACCATTCCCCATCATACTTAGCCCCACTTGCATAGTAAAACACGCCACGACCATGACGCAAACCATTCACAAAACTACCAACATAACGATTCCTCAATGGATACTGTGAGTCCTTGACACGCCGTAGGAACCAGGTGTGCTCCCCATATCCTTGTTGTACCCCATTAAACCACTCACCAGTGTATTTTTCGTTGCTTGTATACCAGTTCATTGTACCCTGACCATGACGTATGTTATTCTTCCAGTTCCCTTCGTAAACATTACCACTGGCATACCTACGTGTACCATAACCTTGACGCTGATTCTCATACCACTCTCCCTCATAGTAGGATACAGATCTTGTCATACTTTAAGGTGCCGTGACCATGTCGTTTACCATCACACCACATACCAGAGTAAACACATGGGGTCGAAGCACACCTGAAAGTTCCCTGACCATGTCGTAGACCATTCTTAACCTCTCCTTCGTAGCCACTGTCATCTGGCCAGACATACAAACCATGACCAGATAACTGATTGTGCATAAAATCACCTTCATATATAGTCCTATCCTGCCAAACATATTTGCCTTTTCCATGCATCAAACCTCGCTCAAAATGTCCCTTGTAAATGTTCCCGCCTTGAAAATACGCTGTGCCGTAGCCATGTAAGAATCCTTGCTCGTCCGTCTCCCCGTCATATAGTTCAACAAGAACATTTGTCAAAAGAGGCTCACTTCGCATCGCATCGTAGGGCGCGTTTTGAACTGGGACTGCAGGCGCTTCTGGCTCTTGTATGGCATCATTCTGTTCCTCAGTTGACTGTGCATCTCCCACCTCGTCTTGTTCATCGCCAGTACCGTGAGAATCTGCAACAGAATCGCCTAAAAATTGAGGCATTTTCGCTACAAAATTATAGAAATTTTTGTTTTTGTTGCGGCCATTGTTCAACTGCATCCGTTTCCATGACGGTAACGCAACCAATCACGTTCGTGATGGCGACAGTTTCATAAAACAACCAATCAAAAATCTCATGATGAAACACTGCAGAGTCACCTTAATCCTGCTAATCCAATAAGCCAACTTTAATATAATTCTAGAATATGAAACAAAACAAGAAGCATGGAACAATACCATACCGGTATTATATTTCGCATGTACACTAAAACAACGAAAATTCATGCAAAAATAGTTTTCTGCACATCGAGGAAAAAGTCAGAGAAAATTTGACGAAAGAAAAAGGGTTTCAGATTGTGGAAGCACACTACCGCAATTTTCATTTTTCAATGAAATAAATAATATTTTCAATGAAAGAAAGAAATTACAGTATAATTCGAAGAGTTCCTGTCGCGAAATTATGTTTATCGCACAGATTTTACAACGATAAACGGTTTAAATCTTAGTAAATCGTTGATTTAAGAGCTAGAAATTATGAAAAGAAGATAACTTGAATTGTTACATGAAAATATGAAGTCTTCAAAGCGATGGTTTGTGTGGGATGGACTCGGAATAACTTGTGCTATGTTTACTTACTTTTTAATCGGCTATGCCGAATTCGTTGTAGTTGGCGTTATGCTACTCCCTGAACTTTCGACAACTGCCTGGGGTCTATTTCATTCAATTTTGTTCACTATACTTGCGATTTTGGCCGTTGTAGCCCACATGAGAGCCATGATTACTGATCCGGTAAGATTTAAAGATTTTATTTTATACTTTATAGTAGCTGTGGCATATTACTTCACATAATTGTTGAAAGGCTCATACCACTTCGATGTAACAAATATTAATAATACTCGTACTTTCACATTCATTGAGAATCCTAATTAGAATACTTAGAATACCCTGAACTTTTCTAATTAGATGCAATTTAAAGAATAACAGCTGATTTTAACGAGACATTTGAGAAGCTTCCTAGGGCTGTCAATAGCATGAAAAAAATAATTGTAACGGAGTAAGTTATTGCTTATTAAAAATTTAACATGAGTATATTGACACACGTTGTCAACTTGGCATCATTTGCACCTCTGGAAGCCAACATTCAAAACTTTAACACAGATATTTCGCATTTGACAAGTATGAGAAGTATAAGTATCACATAATTTTATCATTATTTATTAACACTGTCTTGTAACCCAACATGATTTTTCCAGGGCAGTATTCCATTAGGCAATTGTACAAAGGAGAACATAAAAAAGTTAGATATGAAAGAGGGGGAAGTCGTATTCAGGTGTACAAGATGTGAATGTATAAAGACTGATAGAGCACATCACTGCAGGTGCGTCACAATTTTGTCATAGCTTTACTTGAGCAATGATCGAGAATGAGCCCCATATCTTTCTGTTTAGGGTTATAGAAACTTATTAACGAGGTTCAGATTTGACTTCCGCTACCATTAATGGACTATTAACCAATCAGATATGTGTGATCCGATTAACCAATTAAATGCATGCTAAGCCAGTAAGAGATAGTAGTAGCAGTAGTGGAAGTGAAATCTGAACCTCCCTAAGCAAGACTAACTCTGTACCCCAATGTCAATTTTAACCTTTAAATTAACCTATTGAACACTGGTCGTAATCTTAACCCAATCACTAACCACAGAATCGAGATATAGATTTCTCAATAGATAGATTTCTCAATGTTATCATAAATTATATGAGAATGATATGGGCTCATCCTTAAGCCTGGTTCACATATGCCTGCGGCATGCCTGCAACTGTATCATTATGCCTCTACCCCGGTACGTCGCAGGCACATCGCAGGCATATATGTGAACCAGGCTTTAGTTTGTCAATGTCTAGGCAATTATAGTGAACCCACTTTTTGATCTGTACTCTGTAGAGTTGATTTTATATATAGGAAGTAAAAGTTACTGTATTTTCTTGAGAATATAATATTCAATATTTATCTTTTCACAGCACTTGCAAGAGATGCATAAGGTATGCTTTAAATTCACACTAATCTTGCTACAGTACTCATACTTCATGACACTTTGTATTCCACAGTAAAATTCTCACTTTTTGAATGCTATTTAGCATTCAAATAGCAGTGTTTACTCAATTAATTTTCATTTCTTTAGGAAAATGGACCATCACTGTCCATGGTAAGGAATGAATATTGAATGGAATGGAGTTAATTAGTTAAATTAATACTTGTCTTTATGAAACAAAGAAAATATTTTTAATATATATTTTTAAAGAAAATAACAATAGTCAGAAGCTTAGCCTTGTACTCTTCTTTATTTGAAACAGGATTAACAATTGTGTTGGAGAAAGTAATCAGAAATTTTTTGTTTTATTTACGGTAAGATGAATTGAACTTGAACAGCTGGAAACTTTAAAGTATTACTAGTATCTGGTAAATTTATATAATATTTCAAAATTTCTAGTTTTACATCATGGTTATATCAATCTATGCATTATACCTTGCTGTAAGACAGTTTTTTATGTGTCAAAGAAGTGACTGGGAAGGTATGCAAGTCAGTAAGGATAGTATGGGACAGGGATGGATCCAGCATGATCTGGTGGAGGTGGGGGGTGCTTAGCTAGCTCTGGTGCCAAGTTGTGTCGGTTATGTGCACTGCCCACCCACCAACTACTGTATTTGAATTGTAATAAAGGAATACCGAATGGTTTTCCGTGCAGGATTGTGTGATCCATGCATGAGGGATGTCGCGAGACTTTTGGAAAGCGTAAAAACAGCAATTGGAAAACCATTTGGTAATTGTTTTATAAAATAAATACAGTGAAACAATGACATTTTGAGAATCCTGCGAAGGCATTCTAATTCCTCGTGCAGGATAGCCTGATCCTGCACGACTATTGACCAATCAAATTGTGTGTTTCACTGTAGTTATTATATAATTGTTGTTCACAGCTTGCTTATCATCGTGTTATTACCGGTACTCAAATTACTGTACAGTATCTCATTTTGTCTCTAATACTTTTTTTGCTTTATCAAAAAATAGTACCCCTCCCTGCACCTAAAAAGTACCCCTAAATAGTACCCCTCCCCTCCCTCTTGCCAGGGCTAGGGGGTGCGTGCACCTCCCCCAGTAAATCCATCCCCGGTATGGGATAATGTTACCTGTTATCGTACATGTTGCATGCCAGTGCTCTCCCCTTGATGAGTAAAACCATCTGGCATTAGACAGAGTAGGGGTGTACAATATTTAACTTCATTTCTGCCTGCACACATCAGTATTTTTAAGGAATTATGATTACATACCAATGTTTCAGTGAGTTCACTGTCAAGTAGCTGAAGATTTGACTATAAATACGAGATTTATCATTTTGCTTATCATTTATGACTTTAATAGATGATTTATTTGTAGTCACCACGGTGACATAAAAATATGGCTGATATGCAAATAATGAATCTTGTGGTCATATTCCCAGTCTATAAAGCTCCCTAAAAGTAGCTATATGGGGAGGTGTCTTGGGTGGTCCTCCTATGGTCATTGTGGCTGACATGCTGTTGGTTTGGTCTTATGGATTTATGGACATTCTTGATTTTCTATCATCTCTGTAGATTGTATGTATCTCAAGGTTCCAGCTGCCATGGTCTGCATAATATTCTTAATCTTTGAAGGAATTTTATTTGGTTTGTTCACGCTTGCCATGTTCTGTACTCAAGTATGCTCAATCTGCAAAGATGAAACGGTAAATAAGACTTGTAGCATAAATAATATATATGGGCTATATGGCACAATTTAGACAGACTACTATCAAGAAATTTCAAATGTGAATTGTGGCTATAGTTTGTCCATTATAATCAGATTATACAAATTAATTCTTTGGTTAATCTGACCATTTTATTTATTTAGGGCATTGAGAATTTGAAAAAAGAGAAAGTAGATAAAGAAGAGGAGGATAAATCTTTGTAAGTATAAATAAATATTATTATCACATAAATAATCAATCTTCAGAGCCACAGTGCAGCATCAATCTTTCTATTTTGAAATGTTTTAGGTATGAAAACCTCCGAGACGTTTTTGGAGGACACTTTTCAATAAAATGGTTTTCGCCGTTTTCCCATCCAGAGATGAACCGAAGGAAATCACCTTTCGCATACTATGAAGTATAACCGACATTGGTTGATTGCATGGATTATAAATACGACTAATTAATTGTCCACCATGGTTATTACAACATTTTTGCACCAGATATCACCACTATTTGCTCTGCCTTGTTTGGTCCAGTAATGCAAGCCTAATCCAAAAACAATGAGAGACTTAACAAGCATCATCCTGGATCAAGTATCGTCCTACGAAATCGTCTTTTCTGATGATACATTGGAATTCCGTTGCTATGAAATGGAAACGCAATACCGATGGTCATTTGAAAACAAACTTGGCTACTACCAATAAAAAATATATTTTTGCAAGTGAAGTATCACAAGGAACCAGTAGTGAGAGTTAGTTGCAACTGTTTGATCATGAAACCACTTTTGAAGTTTTTTCCTCGTATTACGAAGACTTTTCGTTACATCACTCGCCACTTGTTTAATTCTGCAGGTGCATTATGAAGAAGAAAAGCCAATTCAACCTCTTTTTGCATATTCATTCACTACGAATGTGGCTGCAACGAATAAAAACAATTTGGCAACAGCTCTCAACAACATGCGCCACCAAAGACTATGTTATCTTTTGTTGCGCAAAGCTGAAGTACCAAATCCTCAACCCTCAGTACCAAAGCCTCAAAAGGGTGGAAAGAATTTTTTATTTTCTGGGACCGCATGTTGGGGAACATGAAAGTTTTTCTGTTTTAACGGCTCTTATATAACTGTATTACTGTGACAAATAATGGAATATTCGGGTGGATCATAGCAACAATTTACTGCTGAAATTGCGTTTATGTTTACTGTGTAAGATTAGCATGCATTCTAGTGTATGGTTGGTGCACTGCAGTTGGAATGGAGTTAATATTTTATTAACTTTGGTGGTTCAACGAGTTCGCTGTTGAGCTAGCTGATTAAGAGACTGAGGATATATAGTTAATCTGCATCTGCTCACTGTAGTTTTATTTCTTTTGATTTCATTTTTACGTTGATATTTTTATTTTCTTTCTGCTCAACAAATTTTCAGGGAGCCACGGTTCGCTATTTTTTCCAGTCCTGGAACCCTCCCCCAGGAAAAACAAAACGCGACAATATTTTTGGAATAAAAGTTTACTTCCAACTGTAATGTACAATTGTGTACACTCTACCATAACTGCTCTACAAATTACGTATAGTTATACAAGTACACATAAAGGACAAACACGCCACCCTAACACTATCACCTTCATAGCTCAACCTATCATTGGTTCTAGATGTAGGTATAACTTGTAAGCTAAAAAGTCGAGTTCACTAAAAACTCGAAAATCAACTATAACAAACATAAAACTCTATACTGTATATACCAGTAATAGTATAGTTGCAATTGTCAACTGCTAACCGCTCCCCTTGGTCCAAAAGATTTTGAGCTCTTAGCAAGATGTTTATTTCACAAAAATGAATCCAAAGCCAAATGCAGTATAAATTTCAATATAAAATTTCTTATTTCTACACACAAAAGGCAGGAACAACCCCTTGGTTAGCTCACAATTTGCAAGGTGGCATTCAGTAAAACATTGAAATAATTTTCTTCAAATCGCGAAAAAATCGACCAAAGCTATAGTGCAACTATTCGGCCTGGTATATACTGTTGCAAAACGAAAACTAAACGTTATTCAAATACTAGTTATAAGATAGTAAAGTTCCCAAAATGTTCCTTTGGGGTTTTAGTCTTCATAAAGTTCATATATATATATATATCTGGACAAAAACATTAAAACCAAGGCACATCACTTGCCACCTACAAAATAAACAAAAGACTATTGTCACAGTGCATATCTCCTAGTATATAGTAGTTGCTTCTTATAGCATAATAGGCTTTAAAACTAACCGTGGTTTGTGTGTGAACTACCTGAAAAGGATTAGGAATACTTCGACTGTTTCAAGCGGCCTTGGGCCCTCGGGTAGTTCAGACTCAAACCATGTTACTGTATAGTGTAGAGTACTACCTACACTAGACCCCATGTTTGAGAGATCATCTTTTTGAGAGATCATCACGGGAATTCGTACCAATGTGAACGACACAGGCAAATTTGAGGGCATTTTTAGCCCGTCAAGAACGGCGCCTTAAAAAAACTTTCAATCCTAACCTGTTAGTAACGTCCTTGACCACCGCGCCTGGGCTGTCCTCTATTGTACCCAGCATTCCTAGGATGTCCCCTCTGGCCACCACGATTACCACCACCGCGTCCCCTGTGTCCTCGGGATCCACCAGGACCGCCACGTCGGGCTGAATCATAACCATGGGCATCGTATTGATCCGGGCCTGTTTCGCGCCCGTGATACCTTTGATCGCTTTCGTCATCACGGTAAGTATGAGTGTCTGTTACCTCGCGACGATCTGCGGCTGGTCGAGCTTCGTATGTGCCAAGTCTAGAAATTTTAAAATTGTATTAGTGGCAATTACTGACCTTTCTACTGAGTAAATAACAACATAAAATCGTTCTTCAGAAAGATAATTTCTATAGTTCAATGTCTTTTATTGTTATGAACAACCAATCACAAATCCCGTTCAACATAGGTTGGTGGCGACCCTTTCTACTCCGTAAATACAATAGTGAATAGAAGCTATCTTGCAGCTGAGCGCCTCTTTCACTTCCCTTGGAGAACAAGCGGAATACAGTTCTTTATTATCCTTCTTCGTCTTACAAATTCCAATGTACCTTTCCGGCACATATTGCCGTCAACTATTTCGCACAAGCTACTAACAAACAGAATGGTCATTTGTATAAATGCAAAATGTATAATATTTTGCTTATCATAGATTTACGGCGAGTACTTTATCTTACGTCACGTAGAACTTCTTGAACGATATCAATTAATGTTGGCAACGTAAGGGTGTTGGGAACTTGGTTATAGTTTATCAAACATGAAAATTAAAAAAATTCTGTTTTACCTTCCAGCATTTTCCACTCCTTTCTGTGCCGTCTCATCAGGTCTTCTATCTCCTTCAGGGGCACGTGTCTCCCCACCGCTTATGGGTGCCTCCCTGGGGTCTGGCCCCTTACTCTCCGCTCCACGGGGCCAGTCCCTTGGAGGGCTCATTCTTCTTTCATCATAACCACTTGGGCCACCTCTGTCAGAGACCACGCGTATATCACGTGATCGTGGATCGCCATACGTCTCACGTGACCTTTCCAAATCTCTGTAGTCTCTTCCGGGGGGAGGTCTCTCATCCCTTGGATCTCTCCCGGGGGGTACGTCTCTCGGATCTCTTCGGTAATCTGGTTCTCTGTATCCTTCTCTGGGTAATGGACGGTCGTCCTCTTCACGCATGCGCTGCCTGGCATAGTCGTCCCTACGTTGGGCTAAGTCGTCATCCAAGGGTCCAATGTATTTGCTATACTCTTCCCGCACCATTGGTCTACCTCGTTCTCGTGCATAATCATCTGCTCCAGGTCGATCTAGGAATAACACATGTATAAAAGCCATAGTTAGCCTCAAAATCTTCTGACATCTTTATGTTATATATAACGTCGAAAAATAGTCAGAGACAAGTAATAACAAATTGAAAAGCTCGCATAATTTCAGGTAAAATCATGAAGTCAAACGTTGTCCAATTTACAGATTGTCTACAAGCTTAACCCGGGAATAAAACCCACTTATCCTCGCAATCTCTGCTAATTTTTGGGAGAACACACAACTAAGAGATGTTGCCTTACATGTCTGCTACCAATATTCATACCTGTGATATACGGTTATTGGGTTATAATTTCAGACAGAGCAGATGGTACTATCAAGTGGAAATTAAATTTGATTGTATTTCCAACATCAACATGGCTAAAGATCCAGTACAAAATACAGAAATACGGCTATTGCCATTGGAACTTTGAGCATAGCAAGAAATATCGAGAAAATTGTGTTGTATTCAATGCCGATATAATGGTACCCTGGGTGCCAGAGCCTCCTGTAACAGAAGTGAGGACACGACGAGGAGGCTCTGGTCACACGAGCATCCAGTCTCACTTTGGTGAGTTCAATATACTCGTGTGACCAGAGTCTCGTCGTGTCCTCACTTCTGTCACAGGCGGCGCCGGCACCCAGGGTAATATAATGGCAGTATGTGATTAAGTCAACATGGAGTCCTAGAAAATATATTTCTCTTCCTGACAGCAATTTCCAGCGTAAGTCAAATACAAAACTTCCTCATGCATGGATAGATTTCAGAGAACGTATGATGCCACACAGTGTGATAAAGTTCAATCTCGGCAGAAGACAGTCTCGACTTGCAAAATGCTTTTTGTAAACAATATATAAATTAAGATGACAACTATTCCCTGCAAGAAAATTTCTGCACCGGTGAACATGCAAAATGAATGGTGGAACAAGTGAAATCTATGGTGTTGCATCAAATACAAGCAACTATGCTTTACATATCTAGAATTACATCGTACTTACATGGCAGCTCATCTCTTGGTGGATATCTGTCATAATAATCTCGTTGTGTAAGTCTATCACGTTCTATCAGTCTGTCGCGATCAGCCAGTGCTGCTAGTCTGTCACGATCAGCGAGAGCCAACCTATCACGTTCCGCGAGTGACAATCTATCCCGGTCTGCAAGTCCAAGCCTATCTCGGTCAGCTAGGCCCACCAGTCTGTCTCGGTCCGCTAGTGCAAGTCTCTCGCGTTCTGTCAGTGCCAATCTGTCACGGTCTGCTAGAGGCAATCTGTCCCGGTCAACAAGTCTATCCAGATCTGCGAGTCTCTCCCGATCCAACCGTTCATAGGATTCCCTTGACACCATATCCCTTGCAGTCAACCGTTCTCTCTCGCGTGCGACCGCCTACAAAACAAGGTTATAATGTTGAGACTAGAGAACAGCTAAACTGACAATCTCGTTCCCATAGCATGCCCGTTCGCAGGTTTGGGCATAACCTGCGAACGGGCATGCTCTGGGAACGAGATTGCTAAACTGGTAAACACTTCCTCAATGTCGCATTCATCTGGGAACGAGATTGCTAAACTGGTAAACACTTCCTCAATGTCGCATTCATCACACGGTAATAATGCATGGATCATAAGTTGGCATTCATCACACGGTAATGATGCATGGATCATAAGTTGGCATTCATCACACGGTAATAATGCATGGATCATAAGTTGGCACGAATCGCAATTTAAGGGAATTACTATTGAACACTTTTGTATTCTATTCAATTCTATCATTTTGTATTTTATTGTGCTTTCTTGTCATTTAAACCTCACTCTCTATTGTCTGCCCTAAATCATGACTGGATGTATTAGAGAGGAAGACTTATCTGAAGGTGTGTGTGTGTGTGTGGGGAGGGTTAAATAGAGATTTACGTTAAATCGTTCTCACCTCGTACTCATCTCTGGACAACGGTGCCGCTTCTCTTGCAGTTTGTTTATCGTAATCCTCCCTAGTAAGATATTCTTCCCTTGAAAGATATTCTTTGTCTCGCGTTGGTAGTCTCTCGTACTCTTCTCGAGTCAACAGCGATCTTGCTCTTACCGAAAGATCTTCATAGTCCTTGATTGTACTTGCAGGTGGTGCTTGCTCAGTTGACCTAACATCATCAAGCTTCTGATACTCCCTTGTAGTCAAAGGTTGGTCTCTTGGTATGCTACCACCAATCCCATCACTTTCTTTTGCTCTACCAGTTTGCCTTTGTTCCTTTGCTGCAGATTGATCACTAGTTTCCAGTAACAACAACTTCCTTGTGCTGGGTGGAAGCTGAGCGTACTCTTCTCGTGACAAAACATCTTTTGCCCTTTGAGAGAGTCGGTCGTACTCATCTGGTGTTGGAACTGCACCCAACTCTAACTTTCCGGATGGACCACTTTCCGAACTTTTACTTGATGTAGATTGATCCTCTCTAGGTACTTGAGTATCCTCTCTAGATGCCTGTGGATCTTCTCTGGATACCCTACTACTCTCACTTCTTCCGGCTTTTCCCTCGCTGTAATATCCACCAGCTTGGACAATTCTGCCCGTTCTTTCGTCAACAAACAATCGCGGTTCGCGACTGTCATAAGGCGAGATGCTTCTTTCCTTTTCTAAACTTTCTTTCATCGGCTCAGGAGATGGACTACGCTTCGGTAGCGGACTATGGCTCGACTCCCTCGGTTCTTTTGTATTCTTCGCCATCTCAGATTTAACTTCTTTTTCCTCATCGCTGTCCTCCTGTGCTTCATTCTTTTCCTCTCTATTTCCAACCACTACGCCCATCGCTTGTTTTATCATCTCATCAATCAAAGGAGATTTATGTTTCATAAACATTGCCAAATGCTTTGGTCCACGGAGATGTAGGTTCTTCGCAGACAACGTGGCGAACTGCACATCACAAAGTTGACAAAAATATTTCGCTTGTTCGCCTGTACTCACAACATACTCTGCTCCGACTGCATTCTTTGGTAGTCCGCTCGACGCTTGTTCGCTACCTTGTCCGACCGAAAATTTAGATTTCTTCTTTAGGATAGACTTCAGCGGCTTCGAACCGGAGTCATCTCCATCGTCTGAAGCTTCGAAATCGTCGCTGTACACTTCCCCAAGTCTATGAAGCTCTGAAGAAGATTTTGGACTTTCAGATCTCGTCGAAATTATTGGTCTTAGAACGGATGAGGTTGATATTGTTTTCCCCCCAGCTCCAAGAGCACTGACTTGGCTTAGTAAGGATTTCAATGCCCGATCAGTTGACGAAGATCCCCAGGGGACAGGGTTGTGTTCTTCAGTTGGCTGGATGTACGTCAAGGCTGAATTTGGGTTCACGGGTATCGTGGGGTCTCCAAGATCAGGAGGGGCAGGAAGCATAACTGGTCCTAAACCTGGTTGTGGTGGATACGGCCCACCTACTGGGGGGAGTAACCCAAGTGGTGGTGGAGGGACAGATATCGGAGGACCGGATAGTGGGGGGCCAGACAACGGAGGCATGAATGGCCCACCTCCCATAGGGAATGGTGGCCCAACTGGTGGAAGAACACGACCCAAGTTTTCAACTCTGGCCAGATTAGCAAGAAGATCTTTCTGCAATTCATCCATTTCATCTTCGCTGTCATTGTTGAATCTGTCGTCGTAATTATAACGATCATACGACTTCTTTCTCCGTTTCTCATCTCTACCTTCCGAATCTCTTCTCTTCTCATCACCTCTACCTTCCGTTTCCCTTCTTTTCTGATCTGTTCTGCCCTCCGATTCTTCTGTCGACTTTGAATTTCCCTGTCCTCCTCTTGCTTTACGACTACTGGAATCTGACCGACGCTTTTCTTCCCCATCAGGACGACGTTTATCTTCTGCTTCGGAACGGCGCTGTTCTCCTCCATTTTCGTAATCATTTTCAAATTGTTCCTTAAGATCAACTTTCGTCTCAAGATCAACATTCGTCTCAAGATCTATGTCTTCATAGTCACTTGCATCTTCAAATATTTTATCTCCTTCGCTGTTTGTTCTTTGTCGTTTCTTGTCCTCTTCCCGATCAGTCTTTGGTTCTTCTTTACGTTTTGCCTTCCGTGAATCATCTTCCTTTGTTCCAGCTTTCGCTCCTTCCTTCTCCTTGTGCCTTTTATCATCTTTTCTATCACTCCTTTTAGACTCTTTCTCACTCGCTTTCTTTCGTTCGCCTCTCTCGCCACTGTCCTTGCCGCCTTCCTCGTTGCCTCCAGACCAATTCGAGACCGTCCACTTAGCCAATGCCTTGTCTTTCGCGTCTTTACTCTTGGCCTTAGCTTGTGAAACCAAGCTTTCTTTTTTATCTTTCTCGCTAGTTTTGCTCTTATCTTTCTCATCTGAACTTTTGTCAACCCTTTCATCCTTTTTGCGCTTATCTGGACTTGGTGTACGCCTAGATCTCTTGCTATATCTGTCCTGGGATGAACTTCTTGATCGTTTCCTGGAACTGTATCTGCTCTTCTTTCTGCCACTCCGACTTCTGCTATCACTCCGACTTCGGCTTCTTCTTCGCCTATGGAAATAAATTTGATCATATTCAAATATTAATCCTGAGATATACGAATATATAAATGCCATCTCCTCTTAGAATAGCAGTTAGTGCATATATGCCTTTCACGGAGTCTCACCTCAGTAACCGTGTACGATTCCCGTAACATGCAGTTGTCTGATTATTTTTTATCTCCTTCACATGTAAAAAGTACGCACCGTAGGGTGCTGCAAACACCAAGTGATTTTTTAACTGAATACTCCGATTCCTTTTGTTGTCACACTGGACCAATTTTCCTTATAACGAAGACCAGTTTAGAACTGATAAACTATTCAGTATAAATAAAGCAGGTTTAGAAGTTCAGTTAAGTTTAACATATGAATACATCACCAATACCTCGACTCACCAATACCTCGACAGTTCAAAAACTGACCTTAAATAGTTAAATTTACATCACTCCAGTCATTATTTATTGTATTAACGAGTACTTTGTCGCAATGTAAATTTAGAAGTTGAATAAATCAAAAAGTCAGAAAGAGCCTAACATAGAATAAGCTGTTCACATAGTAAATGCCAGAACAAAGATGCATTACTATAAAAATATAGAAGTATACCTCTCTCGACTTTTACTTCGACTTCTTCGATCTCTTCTGGACTCGCGCTTCTCTGGCGATGCAGACTTTGCTTCCACTTTCTTTTCTTCAGCCGGTGCTACTTCCTCAGAAACCAGCGTCACCAAATTTCCCTCCTGCTTAAACGGCTGGCTCTTCACACTACCCTCATCACTAGCAATACTCCTAGCACTGGCTACGGAACCTGTTCCCTCAAGATCAAGGCCTGCCAAACCACTCATACCCTGTGCACCAAAGATCTTCTGCATCAATTCCAAGCCACCTTGTCTCTCAGTAAGATACCGAATATCAGGAAACTGACGTTTCAATAACTCAAGCAGGAGTGTCCGCTCCATGTCTTTACCAGCATCCTTCTCTGGTTCTTTGATTTCCTCCATCTTGCTACCGCTATAATTATCAACCTCCTTCGCATCTTCACTTGGACCACCATCCTCTCGAAGATGAGCAAACGCTCCACCGAAGAAGCCCTTCAACTTTGCTCTCTCGTCACTTGCATTCTCTACACTCTGATGACCATAGTCAAAAACAAGAGATTTTCCATCGTCTTTCTCGACAATTCCTCGCTGTTTGTTAATAACTTTCCTCAGGTCATCATTATCATCATCCATTGTTTTCAGTTCACCTTTCTTCAAAATAACTCGCTCGTTGTCGGAATCACTGGTGTATTTATCGTCGTCGTACGTTTTCCGGCGACGGTCGGACTTGCCATCCCTCTTGTCTCGTTTATCGCTCTTCGAGTCATCTCTTGGGTACCGCTCCCGCGAGCCATGATCTTTGGACCATTCCTTCGAGTATCTTTCCTTTGGCCCCTCTTTTGAATATCTCCCCCCTGATTCATCTTTAGAATACCTATCTTTATCATCCTTAGAGTACCTCTCTCGGGGGGTGATGCTATCAGATTTCTCACCTTGATTCTTCAAACCAGGTGCTACCCACTTATACTTATCATTGAAAGCAACCTGGCCTTTTCCTCTCCCTCGCCCACGAGTATCAGTTGGTTGCCCTCGCCCGCGACCTTTCGTTTCAGTAGGAGAAACCTTGGGATCCCATTTTGAAACTTTCAAAATCTCCGCTCTTTTCTTGCCATATTCTTCCTCCCGTCGTTTCGCCCATTTTCCACGTTCTTCTTCATCTTCTTTGAGTTTTCTCTCAAGTTCTTTCTTCTCTTTCTTATCCAATGTGACCTAAAAGATAAAGGAACACGTGTAAAAATCACACGTCCTTTCGATAAGGTGTTAAGTTAAGAAGGTTGTTGTTGCATGCAAAGTTATCACAACTTGTTGGGAACATACTATATACCTCGAAATTGCTAGATGTCTGCTCCAACAAGCTGGGAGCAAGTATTGTAAACGCGTCTTGATTACGAGTTTATTTATTTGCTTTGCCAGCGTAGATATTCACAAAACTACTAGGAAATATGACACAGATAATGTATAGAGACAACTGGCAGGGTATTACTACTGTCCTAAAGTTGTTGAGCATTGCGGCAACTAAGTCTGCTACAGTTTTTTTTACAACGAATAAATTTTATTAGGGGGATTAATAATCTTCCCTTGAGAGCTAAATTATGAACGCCGCGGTTCAAACGTTACGAGTTGGACGTTGGAGGTTAAGGTGGAAGGGTTAGTTTTTATGAGTAAAGAAGAAAACAAGAGTACTCAAAGAAAAATCCTCGAAGGACAGGAACCAACCGTAACTTACGTGAGTTTTCAAACCCATCAAGTCAGAGCCAATAAGTAACAGAATCTACCCTCAACCTTCAGTAGTAGGCTTATCTCAGTGGTGGTTATCCATGCTTACCCTTGGCATGCCCATTTCCATGGCGTCCTCCTCATCTGCTTGAATATCCACCACCACAGAACGAGTATTGGCATCATCAGCCGAGTCGCCAGCGATGTTCACTTTAATTTTATCAAAATTTTCAAGTGGAGGAGAGATGGTCCTCTTAATCTTATCTCGCAGATCTTGGACACTCTCTTTTTCCGGATCTGTCTCAAGGGGTAAAAGCCTTTGCCGTGCAGCTAGGTTATTAGCATGCTTCTTGCTCTTCAAATGCATCTTGTGGTTGTTCTCGCTGTTAAAAGTCATACAGCACAGGTCACAAGATATCTTAAGTTGACCATGGCCTTCCATACGGACTTGATGGTCTTTACTGGTCACATGTTCTGTATAGGCAATCTAGAATAGAATGAGTAGGATGAGATGAAGAATTTATTCACCCATTATAAATCGCAACATTATTGAGCAATCCCAACTACTCGAAGGTCACCTTAATTGTGCGGGTTGATAACGACAGGCATTATTTTACTCTCTAACTATGTTACTACCTCTCACTGGTTTAGTCCGCATCTGTTTGGTCATTGGATATATGAAACACATCTGATTGGTTAATGGTCCCTTAACGGTTGCGGTAGTGTAGTCAAATGTCAACCTCTCATTATCCATTTCAGACACGACGGTGTCCTGGGGCCATACAACCACACAAGGTAAGGACATCAAGACAGTCAGAAAAATAGCTATAGCAGTCCACAGGCTAATAGAGAAGGACTGCTATAGATCTTTTTAGGCCAAGGACATCGTCATGGGGCAAGTGTAGTTGCAAATGATGACAATTAAGGCATTATTACAAGTGTTATTATTACCTCTGAGCGGCAGTCCATATCACAAATCCCACAGTAGTATGCAGACACCCTCTCGGTCACCGGCTCCACTTTATTCATAATCACCAGATAGTCATTACTAGTATCCACCTCGTTCGTATCCAAGTCGACCAACACGCCTTTTCCTTGTTCGGCTCGCTTCTCAACCGCTTTCTCGTGACGCTCGCCTTTCGTGTGATCTTCGTAATGTTGAACATTGACGCAATCCAAATCACAGAGCTCGCAATAGTAGGGAGAATAATACTTGATGCTCACAAACGGATCTTCCTGTTCCGCTTCGGTGTACGGTTTCCCGTAAACTGGATTCTTCAGGCTAGTTTTCTGCACCAATGGCATATGACTGTTCTTCTTACAATGTTGCGTCAACTGCAGCCTTGTTTCAAAATCCTGCTTGCATCCAGCACAAGTGCGACTTTTTTTCAATTCAAATTCCGTACCAGCTTTGACGGCCTTGCCATGTTTCTTTGTCTTGCTATGCGTCTCATAACTTAGTTCTGATTTAAAACGCTTGCAGCAGAAACGGCATGCATAATAGGATGACAATTTCAAAGTTGACTGCTGACTTCCAGTTGGCGAAGGGTCCGCCATATTTGATTCACCCCCTTCATTTTTGCCCCGTTTCTTGCTGATATTGAACGATATACGACTTTTTCTCATCTCGCTTTACAACTATACAAAACGTCAAAGTATGTTAACTACCACCGTTTATAGCGGATAGCTTAATCAGTTCTACTGTATACACCAAAAAGGTTCACTCATGAGAACTATCCTTATTGACTTACTCCCGTATTCTAAAAGCTCACTCACACTCAATGAGTGGAAGTTCAATCTGAGCTTCTCTCGAGTGTCATTGCTGTTTTTGAATAGCTGGAGGGTTAGTGTCGTACCTTAATATGCGACTACTCACCCTTCAGTTATTCAAAAACAGCAATGACACTCAAGAGAAACTCAGATTGAACTTGCACTCATTGAGTGTGAGTGAGCTTTTAGAATACGGGCGCTAGTGTTAATACAGAAGGAAAGCATAAAAGTTTCACAGCTTGTCAAAAAGATGTGTTTACACTGATGACAAGTCTGGAACAAGTTGCTATCATCTTGTAACAAGGTTGATGAGGCCAACAGACTTAACAATCTGATCACAACCAGCTTGTAGTAATTTCTTACGAACAGCCTGTTTTGGTCCTGTTGGAACAATTTGTAGCAAGTCTGTTACCGTCCACAACCTTTAATAAGGTGATAACAACTTGTTCCAGACTTGTCACAACAACGGAGAACAAGCGGTGGGAACACTCCCTGATTTCAGCTTGACAACAACTTTTTTTGCAGATCTGTAACGTGTGCATTTTTATGTGTGTGGTAGCAGTTGCCAAATTGTAATAGATATAGCAAATCATCATTCATACCTACCAGGCTACCTGTTTTCTGCGTCTTTTATCTGCACAATACAAAACTTCAGTGCAAGTATGCCACTCTTCAAACGGAATTTTTATCCTGTAATTACAAAAATAATACCTTTAGAATAAACCTAGTGTTAAAACATGAAAAGAAACCACAATAGGCAATCACTTTTTCACCTGTTTTCCACTTCCTTTATCTGCACAACACAAAACTGTAGTTTCTATATGTCAGTGTTTTGCAGTTCAAATAACAATACTGTATTCCTGTTAATACAAAGATAATAACTTTAGTTGACATGTAATGTTAAAAGCTATGTTTGAAAATTAGACACGATTTGAAGATTTACTAGGAAGGTGAAAAACACCTTGAGCTTTTATCAATGCAAGTGGTTTGGAATCATGTTTATTTTTTTTGTTTGCTTAGTTGTAGCAGGCCATAAAATGCCATTACATGACTATGATATAAGCAATTGGGGGTCAGTAATTGTGTAACCTGTGCACAGTTCAACTATGTTTGGTAGTTAAATTGTAGTCAACTGTGCATGAACTAGATTGTGTTGATTGTCAATAGATGAGAACTACTTGTCTAATGTTCTCAATTGATGAGATTTACTATTATAGAAACTGCTCCCAGGCACTTCAGTATCTATTGTTTCCCCCCACTATTCTTTCCACCTTATAACAAAAGTCAAAACATCAATTGTGCAAGGGATTTCAAAGAGTTTAAGGCCATTTCAAATCCCGAATATAGTGCTGAACATAATTATCCAGTCATCTAATTCAACAGCACTGCTCATCTCTTTCAACAGTGGTCTACTATCTGTATTTAATGCCAGAAAGTGAATCCTAAAAAAAATACAAAAAAATAGTCTGAAATGTGAAAATATACACAAAAACAATTGCATCTCAATGAATTCATGTTGAAGTAGTGATAATTATTCTTACCTTGAATGAAACTGCTTTGGAGTTTGGCATCTATCTTCTCTTCAAATCATTGGCATTTCATTCATTTGAAAGTAGATTAGGCCTTTCCTCTTTATTGAATTGAAATTTCACTGTCCAATACATTACATTTGCTGGCACAAACTTTCTGGCAAAGGTTGTTTTCATAATTACTTATTGTCTTGATGTTTATCTTGGTAAGCAACGTTCCCATTCCTGGTGAATTTTTCTCTCTAGTCTAGCTGTTACATCCAGCTCTTGGTAATCAATGGATTAACCAGGCAATTGCTAAATAGCTTTTGCAGGCAAAAAGAGACGCTTTGGACATTTTATTACTTGATTCCCACTTATATTATTCAGCAAAAACGGTTACAGGTACAGCATGTGTTTTCTTTCAGTCCTCAAAAATTTTTATTCACAATGATTTGTAATTAAAATTACCTCTGCAAGTGCCAAGTGTTAAACATATCTCTTTTTATTTTTATATGTGATGAAATGCAGGTATTAAACCAGACTGAACTGAAATTGAAGTCATTGATTTTTTTGTTCGTGAAAAGCTTAACTTTGGTTCTTCTGTTTTGTTTACAGCATGCCTGTAGATTTTATTTTTGTGAAGGGAGCCAACCTTTGAATGGAACTTAGTTGATACCAGCGTAGCCGTTAACTCCAGGCTTTGATATAATAACTGGCTCCAAATGATTATTGGAGTTGTTAGCCAGTAACTGTAAGTTTAGCAAGGTAGTTCCACCAGGGCTCGAATTTTATCGCGGCAATTGCCGTAGAGGGAGTACAAAATGCCGTGGATCATTGCGGAAACGACGGCAATTTTTTGCCGTATAGTAAAATAGTATTCACTAAATTGCTATATTAACAATAAAATTACATTTTTGTTACAGTAATTGGAAAAAATGTCGTGGAAACTGCCAAAATTGCCATAGACAGCTGTTACGTTCTATGGCAATTTTTAACGTCATTGCCGTCGATTGATTTCAGGGAAATTCGAGGCCTGAGTTCCACTGCCTTCACAGGATTTTTGTAGTTGGCCTGTAACTCCTTAATTCGACTAAGTTTTAAAGTTTTGAATTTGGATAGAGCCTTGTATACTATGGAGGCAGCGTTGTTTCATGGCTGCATAACTTCTGCAGCCATAGTTTTGAGACAAACTGAAATCACACTTATCAAATGTCTCATTTTTTACAATCATATATATTTATTGTGCAAGGGCATCAATCCTGGGGGGGGGGGGCATATTCCCCAGTTTTTGGACATTTCTAACATTATCCATATAATGGTTGCCCCCTCTTTTTGGAAATGTTGGGATGGATTATCATTCTTAATGTTGTATACATGTGCTTGTTACTGCAGCATGGTGTGGGAATTAATTTATATTTGGAGATGGTGATGCCCCAACCATCAATTACTACAAATTGTGATGTTCTCACATCAGGAATTAGATACAGGTACGACAATTTCCTCATTCTGTAAACTGGTTAAAATGAGACCACAAAAATTTCATTGGATTTTGAGCAAGTCCTTGGTAGTTGAGTGGTTTAAGCAACCCTGTTGTATGCTCTAGCTTCTGGATCAAGTCCTGCTTGCACTATTATTTGTTAATTTTTTTACACTTTTTTTTCTTCCTAGTTTTCACAAGTTTTTACCAATTTGGGTTAGCATTGGGTTAGGGCGAGGTTTCAGGTTAGTTATCAGCGTTAGTGATTGGTTTAGTATTAGTTTGAAGGATTGTCTGAACTATTGCATAAAAACTATTGATGCAAATACTATATATGGTGGTATTTTTATAATTAACACTGAATGAATTTGCAACTTGCATAATATAAAACATATAATTAAGATATGCCAAAATGCTCACTCAATGGTGATAGCAGCCCATATAGACATCTAAGGTCTTTGCTTTGCGAGATCTTTCATAAAACTCACTCCACATGCTTAACATGGGAATAATCTCAAATCGTTGCGCTAAATTGTCATTGTTTGATGAAGCGTGTTGCACATCCTTTCATCGATTTGCTCAGCTGCATATTTGTATCACATACTGCACTAATTTTTGCAAGCTGTCGATCTCGACGATCTGCAATTTCGCAAGCTGATGTGCACTTAATATTTAAATTCGCACGAAGCCTTTGTCTTTGATCGAGAAAGGTATCCTCAAGGGAATACTCTGCTTTATTCTTAGCATTTACAATACATGTAGAATTCCACAATTTAAATCCAAGAAAAAAACAAAATGAAAAACAAAACACAGCAAAATCACTTACAAAACTGCCTTCGTCAACAGGCAATTTGTATCATTTTATTTCATACACTACAGTAATTTCTTCAACTAAAAACATTCTATAGCTTTCAAAGAAAATGCGTATCAAACCCACAAACCTTTATCTCACTTCGATCTTTAAAAATCATCTACTTTTTCGACCATAAACTTCTACTATTTCGTAGCCATCTTGTCGATTTCATAAAGCGTGTTTTCTACGACCGTGTGCCTACTTCTGGGGCTGGGTTACAGTAAAGCACCGAAAATAATTTCCGGTAAGAAGATCCACTTCCGGTAACTTTTCCTAAATTACTTCCGGTGTAGTCAAAATAATGTTTCCTCTTTGCAGAAAATACTGTATTTTATTTCACTTTTTCCACTGATTTGGAATGTAAATGTAATGTTGAATTTAATGAAATAAAACTTCCCACCAAACTTTTTAGTCAAATATTTTCAAGTTTGCTTTCGAATTTATAAACTTGGAACCATTAACAGAACTAAAACAAGAAATTAATAGCATTTTTTAGAAAGAAATTTGAAATGGAAAAGTGGGAAAATTTTGGGAAAAATTGAAGATCAAAGTTCAAAATTAGAAATCTTGCAAAACACATGGCAAATATTAAAATAATGGAATTTTTTGCGTGGTCTTTCGAAATATTTACTTTTTCATTTGGTAGAACAAAACTGCCTTTGTAAAACGCAAAGAATATGACCAATATTTGAGCTAGAATTGAACTTTTACAGTAAAGCTATACTGAACGAAAATATTGAAAGTTCTCCAGACTGGCTGGTTTACGCAAAATTATGGATAGCAAGCTTTTAAAAGGTTTTTCGTTCGCTATTGATCGTGGGGGAACGTTCACTGACGTGTTTGCTAAAACACCAACTGGTAAATCTATCGTAATGAAATTACTGTCTGAAGATCCAGCAAACTACCCCGACGCACCCCGCGAGGGAATACGCCGCATATTAGAAAAGGTTTGTTATTTCAATTGATAATTCTTTATTGATGAATCTGATCATCTGATATGATATTGACGATATTGTTAGTGATACGTTCATTAATGATTGATTTGTGTTATAATGGGGTATCTATCGAATTATCTGTCTCGTCTGTGATTATGATTATATATTGATTGATCTGTCATTGATTGATCTGTGATCTATTTATTATCTATTGATTGATCTTTCATCTGTTGATTGATATATCATCATCTATTATTTGTTTATCTATTGATTGGTTGGTAAACTATTGATTGATCTATTGATTGATCTGCCATCTATTGATTGATATTTCATTAGGTATTGATTAACCTGTCATGATGTCATCATCTATTGATTGGTTATCATCTATTGACTTGTCTGTTATCATTGACTTATCTATTATTATCTGTTGATTGATCTATCATCAATTGATAGTTGATGTGTCATCTACTGATTAATCTGTCATCTATTGATTAGTTTGTCAAAGTGGTTTAATGTATACTCATTACATGACTTATATGTAATTAAATGTTAATAGATCTGTAATCAAATATTGATTGTTCTTTCAACTATTGAGTTATTAATCAATGATCATCATTAGGATATGATATTTTGTGACACTGTTTAATTTATGCACCATCTATTTATTGAGGTGCTACCATATATTGATTAAATAATCACTATCCAATTATTGATCTGCCATCCATTAATTAAATTTCTGTCATTATCTATTGATGGATTTCTGATAAATCTCTGATCCAGGAAACAGGTATATCCATGCCAGCCAGCGAACCAATCGATCCATCTTACATCAAATGGATCCGCATGGGAACAACAGTGGCAACAAATGCATTGTTAGAAAGAAAAGGAGAGCGAATGGCGTTGGTTATCAACAAAGGATTCAAAGATCTACTTTACATTGGCAATCAGTCAAGGCCACAGATTTTTGATCTGGTATACAGTTGTTCTTATCTGAGACTGATGTTTCATAACTTTCATTCATGCAATATCTATTGTCTGAATATAATTTCTCATGTGCGAAGAGTGCTTAGTTTGTCTCTTCCGAACACACAGGGTTTTTTAACTTGGGCCAATTCGGGATGGCTGTCACTGGATGTTTACTTTTAGCGAGAATGGTTTAGAACTGATACAGCCATCCAGTGTATTAAACTAGAAATTTCTAAAAGAGAGAAAATTGCTGCGTGGTAGCAACAGGCAGGGCCGCAGAGAGGGGGGGGCAAATTGCCCCGGGCCCCGAGTTGCTGGGGGCCCCTGAAAAATTTTTGTTGGGCCCCAGCCTTTTTTGTGTGTTAAATATTTCCGCGCAAAGGACAAGATATCTGTTCTCTTGGGCTAAGTACCGAATTTTGGCATTAAAAAATGAGATAAA
>CACRXK020000128.1:0-54263 GCA_902702795.2 Paramuricea clavata
GAATGGTTAGAGGTCGTAAAGTAAAAGACCGGATTGTTGTAATTAACGTATAGTATTTGTGTGAAATAAACTTTGTAAAACGAAAAGTGAGTGTTGAACCAGCCGTGCAGAAATATTCGTTGAACGAAGCCAGCGAATTCTGCGACACCTTCTAAATCAGTCAGAGCAAAAAACTCGAACAAACCATTGACACCTTGGATGACAAGAGGACTATTAACCTGTGTTAGGAAAAAGAATAAACTCTATAAAAAATTCATTATTTCATGAAGTCCTGACCAAGAAAGACAATACAAGAAATACAAAAACAAGCTTACTCATTTGATTAAGATTGCTAAAAAAACATAGTTATGAGAACAAATTTGAAACGGCAAAAAACGATCACAAAACAACTTGGAAGCTAATAAACGAAGTAATGATTTAAACAAACGTAGAAAAAAAACCTCACTGCCTTCCTCGTTTATATCAAATAATACCCTTCTCTCTGATCCTAAAGACATTGCCAACAGGTTTTGGAAATATTTTGCTAACATTGGCCCTGATCTTGCAAGTAAGATTCCCGAGACTTCAAATTCTTTTCTTTCTTTCCTAAATTCAAATAGCGAAGAATCTACTTCACTTCATCCAACAAATGCAATTGAGCTTTTAGAAATCTGTAACAGTGTAACTCTTTTAAAACAGCTAAAGCTCCTGATTATGATAATCTATCCAAGTATGTAATCAAAAAATCTATTGACCTAATAGTAGAACCTCTTGTTAAAGAAAACATTTTGTGAGAATAAATTTGAAACTGCAAAAAACGTTCACAAAACAACTTGGAAGCTAATAAACGAAGTAATTAACAAACGTAGAACAAAAACCTCACTGCCTTCCTCGTTTATATCAAATAATACCCTTCTCTCTGATCCTAAAGACATTGCTAACAGGTTTTGCAAATATTTTGCTAACATTGGCCCTGATTTTGCAAGTAAGATTCCTGCATGAGGCTTCCAATCCTTTTCTTTCTTTCCTAAATTCAAATAGCGAAGAATCTACTTCACTTCATCCAACAAATGCAATGGACCTTTTATTACAATAGATAGTCAATAGATTTTTTGATTACATACATGGATAGATTATCATAATCAGGAGCTTTAGCTGTTTTAAAAGAGTTACACTGTTACAGATTTCTAAAAGCTCAATTGCATTTGTTGGATGAAGTGAAGTAGATTCTTCGCTATTTGAATTTAGGAAAGAAAGAAAAGAATTTGAAGTCTCAGGAATCTTACTTGCAAGATCAGGGCCAATGTTAGCAAAATATTTCCAAAACCTGTTGGCAATGTCTTTAGGATCAGAGAGAAGGGTATTATTTGATATAAACGAGGAAGGCAGTGAGGTTTTTTTTCTACGTTTGTTTAAATCATTACTTCGTTTATTAGCTTCCAAGTTGTTTTGTGATCGTTTTTTGCAGTTTCAAATTTGTTCTCATAATATGTTTTCTTAGCAATCTTAATCAAATGAGTAAGCTTGTTTTTGTATTTCTTGTATTGTCTTTCTTGGTCAGGACTTCATGAAATAATGAATTTTTTATAGAGTTTATTCTTTTTCCTAACACAGGTTAATAGTCCTCTTGTCATCCAAGGTGTCAATGGTTTGTTCGAGTTTTTTGCTCTGACTGATTTAGAAGGGAAGCCAAGATCATATAATCTAGAAATTTCATACTGAAAAGCATCGAATGCACTGTCTGCATCTTGATTAGGGAGATTTTCCCAATTGACATTAGTAAGATGTGAACGAAAAATTTGGTAATATTGCTATCGCCAAAGTCCCTAAAGCCCAGGTCACACTACACAACGATAACGATACGATAACTTGTATACGCGCGCCGATTGGTCAAAAATTTATCGTTATCGTCCGGCTGAAAAAAAAATCGCTCAGGTGAGCGATTTTAAAATCGTTATCGTTATCGTCTAACGATAATTTTATCATTTTCGTTGTTGTGTGGACACTAACACAATTTTGTTTCCAATTATCGCGTGTTTACAATTTATCGTATCGTTATCGTTGTGTAGTGTGACCGGGCCTTAAGAAGTCCTTTCAGCACTTTTGCGTGGGGGAGGAGTTTCTGTAAAGACATAAACAAAAACCGGTAAATGATCTGACAGGTCATTAATAATAATTCCACTGAATAAATTTTGTGTCAAATGGTTAGTAAAAATATTGTCAATAAGCGTTGCCGAATGTGATGCGCGTCGGCATACTTATTAAAGGAAAGTACATATTTATACACAAATAGGCCATGAATTGGCCATAAAGCAATTTTTGGCATTTTTGCTGCAATCAGCCTCATACCCAGGCTCTTTCTTCTTGCCCCGCCTAACATGAAGGCATGCAGAGAAAATACAAGACAGGATATACCATAGGATACTCTTGCTCCAATGGCCACGTTTTCATGTGGTTTCAGGGCGGCCGAGAAGGAGGGGGTGGGGGATTTCCCCGGGCCCCCACCTTAACAGGGCCCCAACTTGAGAGGGAGAGCCTAAAATTGAGTACGTTCTTTAAATTGGTCAGATAATTTTTGAAATTAAGGGCCCTTCTCGGCGGCCCTGTGTGGTTTATTAGATATCTTGCGATTTAGGACTGCAACGCGACGGTAAAGGCTACCAATACAAAAAGTCATTTAAAAAAAGAATTGAATAATTACAATATATGAATAATTTAGACATTGTCCTCTCTCTGTTTACCTGAACGCCAAATCACAGATTTTCACGTCTAGCTTGATACAATGGCTGCATTTCAAGCCCCAACAAGTGCAACTTCAACCGGGTTCAGCAGAACTCTTCCCAACCATAAAACCATGCTTGTCTGTAATACTTCTAAGTAATATACCACAAATTATCTTTACTACCATTTATTTGAATGAGTTTGATTTGGCCGTCGTAAAATCATAAGGTCTCTATTTCTTCATGTTTGACTTCGTGTTTGGGCTCAAGATCAACGAGAAACTTACTCGTGCACAAAACGTTGGAATATAACCTTCATGTGCGCCTGCCATTCTAAAACGGGCAAACAAGGAAACGAGGCCATTGGCCACGTCTGCATGTAACAAGTCGTTAACAAGTTGATGTAGGAAGTTGATGTAGGATAACACAAATTTGTAGCACCTTACAGCCTGTATTAGTCATGTTGGAACAACTTGTTGCACGTCTGTTACCGTCACTCAACCTTGTAACAAGGTGATAGCAACTTGTTACAACAACTGGGAACAAGAGGTGCGAACACATCTTGATATCGGCTTGACAACAACCTTGTTACAACTTGTTGCAGGTCTGTAACAATTTGCGTAACCAAACGTTAGTTATTTTGACCTATTCCAAATTCCATGCTTTTCCAAAGAATTAAGTGAGAAACATGTCTTGTGAATTTCAAATTCCACGCGTGGCCTTTTTTGTTTATACTTTTTCTTGCTGGTGACAACATTTTTAGTGGCCCTCAGCCTCGTTCTCAGATTGGAGGTGTTGGACATTTCCAGCATACCATAATAACCCACGCGCCGATTGCGTCGAACCCTCATCAGTAACCTCTCACGGACTGATATCCTTGTATCCCACACATTGTGGTATCTGAGTCACATTGTATCCTGGTAAATAGTTCTTTCCTGGGGGTCCAGATAACTCGGCCGTCGGTTGTCCCTCAAACAGGCTTTCCAGACCATCATATCTTGATAGACTCTGACTTTTAAATAGAAACTTGAACGATCTATAAGGTTACGCAAAAGTTAGATTTTCATATAACTGTTCCTTCAAGCGTTCTCATATTAAACCTCCACTGCCTTCCACAAAAGTAACAAATTTTGTAAAATTCTTATAAAGGCAAAAAATACACCTTTTATTAAATTCAAAAAATCTACTTAGCGATTTACCAAGTTACCTAAATTATTTTTACTAGCTGAGAGCTTTCAACAGAATAAAAGTCATCGTTGTCTTTTTCGAGTTAAACTATTTAAAGCCAAATTGAAACGGCCATATTGAAACGTCATGGTTACCATAGCAACGGCAGTGACGTCAATTTTGGTAAACTGCATACCCTTAGTACTTTCTATAATTTAAACGCTCACAGTGCGAAGGCATTCGACCGTATTGGTTATAATGTGCTCATTAAGCCGGTTTTCCACTAGGCGGAATTTTGCGCCCGGAGCGGAATTTTTCTTTGTCTTGTGATTTCTCAGGTGGAGCTAATTAGAAAAGACAAAGAAAATTTCCGCTGCGCGCGCAAAATTCTGCCTAGTGGAAAACCGTCTTTAGAGAGCTTAAGATCCACGACGCGGCGGCTCAACGACGCGGTCTGAATTTCAGCTAAAAAATGAGGGCTAAGCAATTTTATTACTGTAATAAATGTTTGACGATTTTCAAATAACATTACAATGTTGTAATTTCGACTTTAAGTGGATGGATGGATCAAATTTATTTAAAAACACGTACACTAATCTTTTCAACACTATTAATGCTGGTTTCCAAAAGAGGTGTGTGCTACTATGATAGAATAAATCCCCATTAATTATCTATGATGTATAAATATGAATTTGTTTACTAATAAGTACTATAAATTAATAAAGAAATGTAAGAAATTACTACTATAATTTTAAAAAACTTTTCACAAAACGAAATATAAGATGCCGAAGTTCTTATGTCTTCCGGAATTTGCTTCCAGACATGAGCCCCATTGTAACTGAAACTTTTTTTAGATATTCTGTTCTAGGCTTGGGAAGGCAAAGCCTAGTTGATAACCCTCTCAAATCATAATCATACATTGTATTTGAATTTTGAAAAAAGTTGCTCAGTCTTTGGGGAGCTAATTTATTGATCGATTTGTACATAAGTGCATCATAAGTGCATTCATTTGTGCTCTGCGTTCTTCTGGAATGCTTAGCACCACGAAACAAGCGACTGCTAGCAAGCAACTCGATATATTTTTCAAAGAAAACGATTTTTTCATCTCGGAAGATACTCCGTTGTTTCCACGACTTCTCCTGGCGACTGTGAACAATTTGTAGTTGATGAACAACATTGGGGGAAACCGGGAAAGACAATAATAAATAAAATAAGGGCATGCACTTGGATGGAAATAACGAAGTCGTTTAAGGATATCAGCGCCAAAGTAAGTTCAGAAATAATCAGTACTGCAAGAAGAGTTAAAAGTCTTTCCTTCGTTACCGACGTTCGATGAAAGATAGGATAGGATGTCGCCGAATATCTATCAAAATTCATGACCGAAAGAGCGAGTATAGAAAAAGCAAGGAAACTATCTGATAACCTTGCGAATATGCGGTATATCCAGGTAGGGTATACATCCAACTTTCCAGTCAAAAACAACATCGCGACAAGAGCCATCAATGGATTACTAGTTAAAACCGCAAGCAAATCGCAACATGACAAATTAAACCATTATCATGAAATAACATAATTTTTTTCGAAGTTGTGCAGACCTCCAGAAACTGAGTATAACCACGGAATTTAAACATATTCCTGAGAAAAAGAACAATACATTTACAACAAATATGAATGCGAGATTAATAAAATAGATGAACGCCATGATTAACGACTTCTTCTGAAGAACTGAACACAAAAATATCGCGGTCGTGTTTAGGTACGACATATGTTAATTAAAATGCCGACTTTAGAGTTTAGTATAAATAATGACATATCTAAAGCCCCTCCGCACACGAGCGCACTTGTCGCGCGTACTTATTATTCGTGACAAGTTGGATCGACAAAATTTCCTCGTGTGCAGGCAACATTTACGGCATTTTCGTCATTCGTGACATGTAAACCAAATATCAAACATGTTTGATATTTTTCGTCATTCGTGACAAAAAAAATTCTCGTGTGCGGCGAGCAAACGACAAGCGCGCCTGAATAGGAAAATTTGCGCATGCGTGCAACTTGCAGAATTAAAAACAAGACACGAGCTCGTGATTTTAATCCGCCATGTTATTTTTAATTCTGCAAGTAATAAGCGCATTAGATCATATACATATGTATTTTGCGCTATATAAATTTTAAATATTATTATTAAATATTAAATATAAGCCTGGCCTGAGAACCTATGATATAGATTAGCATAATACATTATGTAGTATGTTACTGAAGGGCCAAATTGAGAAGTGCCTCGATGCCTGTACTACGCCCGCAGTATATATAAAGATGACATATTTTAAACTTGTGCAAAGTACATATCTATAGTTCTCATTTTAAAAACGCCTGTTTCAGCAGTTATTAGTTTGCAGTTTTAAAACTGAACAACTTGAAAGTAGGTCGAGACATAAAGTAAAGTATGTCAATCAATTTTAAAAAATGTTTTAATTATATAGCCTACGCGAAGGACAGTTGGCCCAAGCGCCAAGCACGTTTCATCTTACCAAACTTTCTAAAGATAGCCTGTCTTACTAAAGATAGCCACAGTTTCAGTTATACAGTTGAAACCCTATATTAAACGGAAACCTTTGGGATCTCACAAATGTGTCCGCTTATAAAGGAGGTGTCTGTTTAAATTGTAATGTTTATTAACATTGGGACCAGGTATCACAAATGTGTCCGCTTAAAAGAGGCCTCCGCTTAAGAGGGCCCTCGTATATTATTCAGGTGAAGCAAATAGAAGATAGGATAGGATCATGATAGGATAGGATCATTTAGGATAGGATCATTTTTTTTTTATTGATCATGATCGTGATAGGATCATTTTATTTAGCCGTGAAACGTGATCGACAATTTTCTTAATCCGTGACTCGTGATCGCATAAGGTTTCGAATCTTTCATGTTTAAGTGCACGTAAAAGAAAATTGCGTGCAGTTTTTTCAGGATTGAATAGCGAATTCCTGTAGTTTCCCTGGTTATCAGCTGTCTTGCAATAAACCAAGACGTCGAGTTCGAACAGTTCGGCACCGAAATAGCAAATATTTGAAGAGCAACGCAGTTACGCCGTAATATTTAATCTTGAATTTCGTTTACAATTTTGAACGTGAAAGAAAGTTTTTTGGCGATTCTTCGTAACGTAGTGGAGGGGTATAATAAAAATTAATAATTAATAATCTAATAACAGTCACATAGTTGAGTACCAGCCTAGACCTAGGCCGAACAACCGGCCTGAGTTAAATAAATAGATACTAAAACAAACTTACCATCGGAGTAATCTTTACCAGGTTGCCAGGCAAGTAATATACATCCTCATATAGCTCCAGTAACACGCATCAAGTTCACTATCTTCCAGTCATCTACAAAACCTTCCTTATCTTTTTCATTCTCCCTAAATTTTTGTCCCCAATTACTCTGTAAACGATGAATTTACTGGCGTGTTAATTAAGGGGGGGGGGGGTTGTCATGTTCCCAACCAGTGCGATAAAGAATGTTCGAGGGGGGAGGGGAATTCCTTTCGTTATTGCGGGCGGTTGAGATGTCATCAAAGGGGGCAAATAAACTTTCCCCAAGATAAGTTCACAACATCGATCTGGGCCTTTTCGCGCAGCTGTTTTCGAAAGAACATTTTCTGAATTGTACTAAAAATGGAAACAAAACGATCAAGGTTAGATTGGCCAGGAACAAATCAGGGCCGTATTTATTGTTGCTGCGGATAGTGATATACAATAGGTTGGTGGAGCTTTGTCAGGTATGTTTTAGTGATACATACACATGGAAATGATCGCTAATACAGGTTTCTATGACGCCGCTGCTGACTACTAGTCTTGGCGAGGATACGGAAATAACGTTGACGAGGGTCTAACTGGATTCAGTAATTCTTGTTGGTGATTTAATTAACTGGTTAAGGTTGAGTTTTATGGTTAAGTTCTATGGAGTTCTTTAATACATTTTCGTATATACATACCCCGCCCCCTTTCTTGTGCAGTCGGTCGATTTCTATTTGAGGTATTTAACCATGTATCTGATACTGTAAAGACGTCAATTTGGTTAAATTTGGTAACTTACGTAGTTCTAAAAAATGGACGTTGTTTTTTAGAGAGCGGATATTTAGATAAACCAGTTTGAGACCTCGAAGGGTAGTGAGACTGTAATCTGACTTTTTTGTTAAATGGGCTAAGGCCGTGTCATTGGTGGTTTTGGGCGTGAGTGACAGCGAGGGTACAAATGCATTTGGCGAGGCGAGGTTGGACAAAGGAGCACGAAATAGATTTCTATTTTGCAAGTTGTTGTTCACACTAGAAGAATTATTAATGATTAATTAGCATAATAGTCTCTGACGTGATGGTCTCTGATGTGAAGTAATTCTAACCGGTATTTTCACTCCATTGTCTGATGCAGCCTTGTCAAATAGGACACTGTGTAAAGATGAGCCAACCACTCTAGAGAAACGGTGGGCTGTGCAATACGAAGGAATGAAACGACAATGTTTCAAAAAGGATACCGGTTAGAATAGTGCCTTTGAAGCCCTAAGGGCTTTGTAACTTGACCGTGTCTAAGATTTGTGGGTCATGGGGCTGAAAAAGGGGGAAAGGAAGAATGCTTTGGATTTTACTCGCAGTTTGACCTATGACCTATCAGGTCGAGGATTCACCTGGTCCGAGATCAAGACTTAACACGGTTGTTGCATAGAATCGGTCACGATTCTTACATATATACCTTGCTGCCCAAGTGGCTTGAAATTTCGGCACCCATCGGACAAATTGTAAAGTTAATGCTCAGACAAGAAAATACGCTGAAAATACGATGATTAATGAGCCAAATGATTAATGAGCCAAAAACATGAATTACACCGACAACTAAAACATTAATAAATTTAGCGTTCACAAATAAACCAAAACTAATTAAGGATCTGGTGTCATCCACCTGGGCATTAGTTACCATATAGACTAATATGGACTAATTTATATTCAAAGGAAAATTTCTATTCCCCGAAAAGAATAAAAAAATTCAAGGAAATATAAATACCATAATAATACCAATAACTTTAAATAAGATAATCGACATATTTGCACGATCAAATATTTTTGGACACTACACTTAGTCGAAATATCATGTGTATGGGAAAAATAGAAAATAATATTTTTTGTCAGTCGCTGATTTTCGCGCACTCCAGATTACCCCAAAAAGGTTAGAAGTTCGCAAATACTTTGAATAAACGATGAAAACAATCCCAAGGAAATGTGGAAAACGATGAACAAGCTTACTAACAAAAGATCGAAACGACTTTGATTTCGAACAGAGTCAACATCTTCGTCTTCTAACCATTTAAGCCAATGGTATTGACACTTTATAATTAGGGCAGTTGTTGTATATTAGGGCAGTTGTCGTATTGTTACGATAACTCTAGTTTAAAAACAAGTTTTCAAAGAGTCTCATTATAATGTTAGTAAGTGATATCGGTCTTAATTGGTTACAATCAGACAGTGGTGTTTTTTTTCGGTATCGGCGAAATATTTGCAAGTTTCCAAAGCAAGGGGACATACTGCTGTTTTAATGAAGAATTCAATACTTGGGTGAGTATCGGTGCAAGGAGTGGTCTCGGCCGGTATAGCCTAACTCTACTTCGTGACTTCATGTTGTTTGCGTCGTGTTCGCACGTTAGAACGCGCGTTTAAACGCGTGTTTTGCGTGGTGAATATCTCATTTCATATTCACCGGATGTGACGCACAGCGAAAGAGGTGACACTGATTGTTACTGGTGACCCTAGCGTTTACAAGCAAAAAAACGCCTGCCACGTAGTAGATCTTAAACTCGCCGACGAGCTGCTAGTATGAACCCAGTGAGCTCGATAAAAATCTGGAGTAAGAACGGAAACGTGCCAAAATTGAAGTCAAAGGTGGTGGAAATCGAAGTTTTGGACGTCAGTCTTAGTCTCCTCGCGTAACTGCGCGATTAAACGTTGATTAACGTTATATCAAAACCGTGCAGAGGACTGAAACTGACGTCCACACTGAAACTGACGTCCACTAGCTGGCTTAATTTTTCGTGTTGGCTGGATAACTGAAGTTCTTACTCCATATAAATATGGAGCTCGGTGTCTTCAGTAGATGTGAAGATTATCCACAAATGTGTGAAAAAGTTTTCATCGCGTTTATTTTACAAATAAATCGTAGTATTGTATTTATATTGTGCCTAATATTTAACGTAAATTATTAAACCTGTATTATAAACGTAAATTATTACATCTGTATTATAGCTTTACATTCACTATACTTCTGCAGATCAACTAATATTTTTTTTCCGTTTTCAGTAAACCTGTTCAAATTCAGACATACTCTTGTTAACCCACAACGTTCATCTTGAAGTGTCTTACACAATATGGGTATGCATTTATCTGTTAACAAACATTCATTAAGATTCAACTCAGTTAGCTTACAATGTTCGTTTGTTAGAACATCTTCAAACAACGCACATACACCTTCATCGCCGATGTTATTGTTCTCCACAATCCAATTGGTCAGTTTACAACGTTCATCTTGCAGTGCCTTACACAGAGTGGGTATGCATTGATCTGTAAGTAAGCACTTATCAAGATATAACTTGGTAAGTTTACAATGCTCTTTCATTAGAGCATCCTCAAACAACACACATACGCCTTCATTACCGATGTTATTGTGGCTTAGGGACAAAACATTCAGTTTACAACGTTCATCTTGAAGCGCCTGACACAAATTTGATATGCATCGGTCTGTTAACGAACAGCTACCAAGGTGCAACTCAGTGAGCTTACAATGCTCTTTGTTTAGAGCATTCTCACACAACGAACGTACACCATCATCACCTATGCCATTTCCCCCCAGTGACAAATAAGTCAGCTTACAATGTTCATCTTGCAGTGTCTTAACAAACGAGGGTATGCATCGACCTGTTAAGGAACACCCGAAGAGTTTCAACTTAGTAAGCTTACGAGGTCCTTTAATTAAAGTATTACATAACACGCTTGCACCCTCGTCACCTACTGGATTACCACTAAGATCCAGATATGCAAGTTCCGTAAAATGGTTATTGTTAAGGACTTCACAGAGTTTGTAAATTCCACTTGGACCTAATTTATTAGCAGATAGATTTAATATCTCAAGATGACTTCCATGCCCGTTTTTAAGAAATAAGCGAATTTTTGACAAAACTTTATCACTCATGCAAAAATTATTAAGTGTTAACCACGTAAGGTTGGTGTGTGTGTGGCTCACTGTACATTCCATATTCATCAATGCACTAAATACATGTTCCACATCAACGTCGCGACTTCTGTCTAACATCCTCAACCAAAGTTGATGTATGCACTTTTTTTGCAGTAATTTAAGGATTTCTTGAAGACAATCTGAACCCATACTTCTTAAGTTAAAACTTGCTAAATTGTCCATGTGCTTGCAAACAAAAGTCACTGCCGCCCAATCACTTGGAGAAATATTATCATCTAAATCAGTATATAGTTTTACAACATCTTTTATTGCAGTCGTTTTGCACATGTCTTTCGCAATGTTTTCATCGTCCACTTCCTTTAAACACTTCATTACAAACACATGATTGTAATTAAGTCTAATTGCATTATCCATTTCTTCGAAACCTTCAACAAACACCAAGACGCAGTCCATGTATTCCCTATCAAACATCTTCATTTTCTTGCCCAAAAGTTCTGCCATGAACTGAAGAACTAGATGCCATTTACTTCTTCTAACATGATCGAAAATAAATTTTTTAATATCGACTGGAGCTAGAGTTTCAGTCACGTGTCTTGCAGCAAGATATTCTTGTATGGTTAAGTGAATAAAGCAAAATTGTGCTTGAACTGGAAAAAAAGGATTGGATAAAATATTCACTAAACCAGACTTTTTCATTTGTGCATCAAATAACTCTTGATTGAAAATCAATTGTCCATTTTCCATACCACGGAATGATATTAGTTGAAGTTTCTTTAATGTTTCTTCCGGTATAGAGTTTCCGTGCGCATTTCTGTGATGATGCTTTTCAAAATGATCAACAGCTGTCTGGTAAAGTTCTGTTAGTGTTGTTGGAAGAGCACCGGTGTCATTTCCTGGGTCACTAAAACATCCAGATAGGGTTACGCATACAATAAAGCAGTTAGCTGGAATGTAACATAAGTTTAACAATTCTGGTGATGAATTTATGTGGTTCCATATATTCGGTATAAAGTCACTTCTGTTATTATTGTCACAAAATCGGCTGACATACTCTTCAATTTTCTTCGAGGTGAAACCAAGAATTTCCACATTTCGATCAAAATCTAGCTTGGAGTAAAAATTATCTGTGGTGGGTCTGCTCGTTACCAGAACCGTTGCTCCTTGCAAACAGGATCCAAAAATAATCTTGGTAAATAAATTAATTCCAGACATGCAAGTATTGGGATCGTTTCGAATTATTTGGGATTGGTCCAAACAACTATTGGGGTTTCCATTAAATTCATCCAAGCCATCAAAAATAAAAATGGCTTTTTGTGGCTCTCTTGTTATTTCTTCATAAATACTTTCAAAACTTTCTTCGCTGAGGTTTCCCGTTCCAATCCGAAGAAATGTCTTAAGAGATAAACTTGTTAATTCGTCCATGTTAAACCATCTGAATTTGAAAACGAAGGCAATCTTGTCACAATAGTATTGATCAATTCCATTAGCCCAATCACGAATAATTTTTTGGGTCAAGACTGTTTTTCCAATTCCGGGACGTCCAATCACCAGAATTCTGCGAGGAACAATGCTCTTGGTATCTTCGTTGGGATAAAATAAATCTTTTATTTTCTCTAAACATAGAGAGGTTGAAGGAACTGCCATATAGACATCGTAGATTTCGTGTCTCTGCATATTTTCGGAAAACGTATGTCGAGCTCGTCCTGTGTGGATAATAACATCAACATGCAAACCATCTAAAGTAGTTTTTGGGATATAATTTATATCTGGTGCACGCGAGAAAGGTTCAAAATTTGTTGTTTGTAAATATCTATACATCCCTGTTGGTTCTTATCGACGCTAGTTAGTGTAACTTCATCAGGCACATTAATATATCGCTTTCCAAGAAAATAAGAATTAACAAATTCAATATCACCGTTCCAGCTATGTTCAGAGCGACAATTGAGGATTGGAAAACGTTGGGAAAGAAAAATCACTTCCACAAGTATAACAAAGGTGAAAATAGTGTTTATTACAAACACAATTGTACCAAATAACTTTTTTTCTGAGGCTGTTGGATTCTCACATGAAACTGATGTATTATTCAACTGACTCGCATTCCTTTGTGCATTTATGTTGCTGACAGAGGTTACTTCCGCTGGGAGTAAATTACAGCTGAATTTCAAATCAAAACCATTGGGATAGAAAAACGTATATTGCAAAACAGTAAAAATGATTCCACATAACGAACGCAGAACGAGTTGGACAAAATAGAAATGAAAAACATACACAGTTCTCCTGTTTCCTCCATGCTCGTGGTGCTCAGCGTCGCCTTTAATTTGTCGTTCATGACTTGACTCTATTTCATCGACTCGCTTGCTAACCACAAGAGAATAAATGACACTGACAGGAACTGTGGATCTAATACTCAGCAACACATAGCCATACAGAGGTAGAGGAGTGGTATAAGCCTGATCGTATCTCGAAAAACACACCTTATCGACCTGGGTCTTGTATGTGGCCGTACTTTTAGGATCAACAATACAAGAGAATTTCCCGATCGCACTTGCTCTCAAAGCTGCAGTAACAGCAGTAAATACCAACCCACAAAGGAAATGAACAATTACACATACATACGCAACATTACTGAATCTTTTCGGGGTTAAATAATCCTTAACAGTATCTATCATCTTTCCATATTTTATATGTTGTGTTTAAAAAAATGTGTTTGTATAATGACGTGGCAATTTGGGTAATGGCGACTATGTGTTTGTGATGATATCGCATTCAAAAGACTAATGAAATTATTTGAATGCATGCATGGTCGGAACAGTACAAAAGACGGCAAAATTGCGTGTGGAGAGCTTTTGTGCATGTTCTTGCATGAATATAATTATTTTGCGATGATCATCATCAATCACGTCTATTTTAGCAATTCCAGTCATGAGTCATGAGGACAGAGCATTCCCTTGCACTACAAACTAGAGGGCACTACCTCCGCCAGCAGTTAAGTTATGTATTGTGCATAAATTATACGACGGGCTAATTACGCATTCAGTTTACTCTGCCGCCAAAGCAAGATAAACTTTGCTAATTTCTCATCCAATTTTCATCCAAATTTAACCAAAATTTACTCAATTTGTCCTTGGACATTGTCCATTATTCCCACAAATTTTCCTATTGATACGTGGCAGACAGACAAGCGATACGTGCTGACAGACAGACAGACAGACAGACAGACAGACAGACAGACAGACAGACAGACAGACAGACAGACAGACAGACAGACAGACAGACAGACAGACAGACAGACAGACAGACAGACAGACAGACAGACAGACAGACAGACAGACAGACAAACAGACATACAGTACAAACGCGGATGAAAATATAACCCGGTGGAAATAATTGTAAAATATTAAAATAAAACATAAACAGTCAAGCCAGTTACAGACGAACAAGCTTTCTGTGGCAAGTTTTGCTTGTCAATTAAATTATCAGTGTACACGTATATAGCAAATTTTCCAAGATCTGGCCGCCACACTAGATACTACAGTTATAATATATCGCTGTTCATGCAACCGCATCCAATTGGTTGATACAAACGAGCAAAATTTGTACTTTGGAATTTTTTTCCATGATAAGTAACACTGTCAAAAGCTAGTATGCTAGTATGTCTAGTGATTGACCGATCGTGCAACAATCGGAAATTACCGATTACTCGTGCCACAATTCACCTGACGTCATAATATCAGTCGACTGAGTAAAGGTGACTTCATTCATGTCGAGTTTTTAACGATAATGTCCAACGTAAAATGTTACCACAACCAAAGATCGTTAAAACCGTTAATAAACAGCACACTTTGCGCTACGGTGCAACGTGTAAAGGCGGTTTTCCACTAGGCGAAATTTTTCGATCGAACCGAAATTTCTATTGTTCAAATTCAACAGATTTCTGATTAGCTCCATCTGAGTGCTTGTAAGACAAAAGAAAATTTCGATTCGGTCGAAAAATTTCGCCTATCGTGGAAAACCGCCTTAAAGGCCTAATTCCACGACAAGCGAAATGCGAAAAATTTCGAGCGAAAACACACTTGTGCGAAAATTTTCTCTCGTAGCGATTTCCACACTTGGAGAAAAAATTCGCCAAAACATAAGCATTTGATTGGTTTCGCTATTTTGTCATCCAAAAGAGAAGCATTTGATTGGTTTCGCTATTTCCATTTCGCAAGGGAGTAGAAACGAATTCAACTACCCGGCGAAGAGAAATATTTCGCTGAGGAACATTCCCAAATCATGTTGCGCATGCGTTCAACCTTTTCGCGCGAAATTTTTCGCATTTCGCTCGTCGTGGAATTAGGCCTTAATGTATAGACGAGCGAATACCTTTGGGAGATGGTTAATTGTCACATGGCAAAATAAAGCAAATGTTTTAAAGGTTCTTTGTGTAGCCTGAAATTAATAATACATATTATCTCAAGTACGTAGAAACGAGAGATTGAACAGTGAAAAAAAGAGTAGGAGAAACGAGAAATTGATCAGTGAAAGAAAGAAAGATTAAGATTTCGGCTATAGCGACAATTTACATGACTTTCTACAGGTGGATATGATCAAAATCATCAAATACACTTTACATCAAGTATTATACACTTATCTAATTACATAGTACATACTAATAGCCTAGACTATTTTATCTTTACAGCAATTGTGATATTAATATCTTAACTTTTTGCTCCGTCTGGCGTAGCCCGAGGGAGGGAGCTTTAAAATGCTAATTGTCTGTCTTTAGGATGTCACAAAATGAACATTTTCACAGGTACATATATCGGTGTATTTTATGGATATTATGGGTGATTTTGAAAGTATGCTTCAGTGACCTATATAGTTCAGTTTCAAAATGGAGGTTGCGGGATGAGTGGGCAAGTAATATTTCCGGCAATTTCGCTAAATTTCACCGAATTGTACTGTGTTTTTCATGTTATGTTGTACTCTGGACTTACTCTTTATGAATTAATGTATTTTTGTTGGTGCAACAACAACGAAAGAACGAATCAGGTTGAATTAAGGCTATTAGGCCACCAAGACAGTTGAAAGCTTTAAACTGGTAAGATTTTAACATGCTATTCTGTTTCTCCTATACTTCCAAATTTTTTTACGCTTATATAGGCTATATGCAGAAGGCTGAAGGCTAAGTTCAACGGAATCTCCACAGGCGACCATTAAAATATTGTTTTATAATTTACCATGGTTGCCAACTTCTACCAACAAGAATATGACATGTATTATGGACATTTTAATTTTGAGAACGGCTATATCTGTATTGTTTATTGCCACTCCGGCGAAAACCTAATCACTATTTAAATATTGTATCAAAACACAATTCCAGCCAATGACGATAGTAAAATACAATAATTGTGAGTTTATCGGTCAAAATTCGCGCAGTACGCGGAAGCAGAGCTAGTGGCGCGGGGCATGGCAGAAAGGGCAAAATTTCGCATAGGCGTACGGGACGAAAAAATTTGGGGTGTAGACAAAATTTATTTTCCTGCCTTTGACGGAAATTGCCTGACAAATACGAACATTTTGCGTCATGAAATTCCCACAAATTCTGTCGACGGGAGGGGGGCGGGGCACTCGCTGGCTGCGGATAATTTGCTCCACATCATTAAGACATTTTCACAACGTTACAAATTTCTTCTTTTTTCGACGATTTTAATACCCGCAGGCAGCGCATCCAGTTCATTATTCGCCCAATGTTTAACTAGAAGTGCCAGATTTTTGAGCAGACTTCCCGGATCACAATATTTCGATAGAATTGCCTGATTTTATGGAGAAACTGCCGGAGGAAAAAATGCCAGTCGATTCAATGCCTCTGGGCACGAGATTGGAAAAGGTGGAGTACGGAATCAATCTAAACGTTATACCGAAGTTGTCCTCGTACATAAATCCTCACTCTAAATATTTATTATACACAAAAAGCAATACGAAATATATGAATTCACTCGTCTAAAACCCTGTCAATTGTCTCTTAACCTTGTCTATTGCCTTCCAACGGCTGTTGAGGCTAGCGTGGTCTAAATAAAGTTTTGTATGTATACCATATATGGTAATGTTGCGCGTGTCTCTAAATATAGCTATTACTGTTCAGAGTTCATCACACACTCCCCTAACAAATTTAAACGAATTATAAATTTTTAACAACAACATTCTACACAGTTATACTTACTTCCCTTTAATCATCCTTCAATTGTTCTCTGATGTTAACTTTCGCGATCTTTGCTGCTTTCCGTTCTGGTCTTTCCTTTAATTTATCATCATTATCTTCAGTACTTTCGTTGTGTCTTCCTTGATCTTCCTTAACCACGCTCCTTATCTCCAAAGGACATATTAGCTGAACAGGTCGGTCCAAATAGTTACCTTTATGTAATACAATAACTCCTCTAATTACACCGTCCTTTCCTTTCACGTACTTCACAACTTTGCCTTTCATCCACCGTCCTCGGTTCTTTTCGTCCAAATCTCCGGTTTGCATATTGTCCTCGTCAGTCCCACTCTTCACCAACTTTGCTTTCTTGCTTTTCTTCAACTTTTCTTTCATTCTACTTTCGTCTGTAATTTTTCTTTTCTTTTTCTTACGTTCACTTGTCTTTTCAACACTACTAGTTTCTTTAGTGTTTCCCTGTAAAACAACATTACTTTTCACTTTCCCTTTCGTTTTTATGCCATTTTCCTCAAAGTTCTCTACTTCGTTTTCTTCTCTTTTCCTCTCAACATCATTTACTTCCTCAGTATGTCCTTTCGAAAGAACTTTTTTCTTCTTTTCTTTGATTTTCCTTTTCTTTTTTATGCGTTCTTCCCTGATGATATTGTCAACCTTATCTCCTTTCAATTTCTTTCTTTTCTCTTTGCTCCCCTCACCATCCATCAATTCAAATGTTTCATCATGGTCAGAATTATCGGAAGCATTTTCGTCTTCATCACCTTGTCCTTCCTTTGTTTCTTCCGCAGTTACTGCCTTCAGTTTTCTCAACCGTTCTGGTGTATTTTCATGTTCCTCAGTTTCCTCATTCATGTCCTCTCTTTCTTTTCCATCGTTCAAAAACCATGGATTTTCCGAACTGTCACCGACCAACCCAAAATTTCTAAAATTCTCGGGAATCTCCGCGCTATCTTTGGCTTTATTTGCCTCCTCTCTGACAACATGTTTGTGGGTGGCTCGCCAGAATCAGAATTACCGGTTTGTAAAGTGACCACAAATAATTTCCAAATATCGTATAATAGTTGTAGTAGTAGTAGTAATAATAATAATATTCGATCTAAAAGTATAAATACAAGAATTATCTACTGAATAAAGTAAATTAGTTATGATAAACAACATGAACTTACTTCTTTGGCCTATATCACTTTACAATACACCAAATATAAACCTATTTCTGAACGTTAAACCTCAAGTAAACAGCTTAAAACCAACGTGTTTATTTCCCGCTCTTTTCTGTCACGTGACTTTATCTGTTCAATGACGTAATTATTTATCTAATTTTAACTTAGCGAAACATCCTCCACCCCAATGAGGACATTGTTCTCATTTTATTCTCCGTCCACGGGGTGTATAACTGAGATTTTAGTAATAGGTCTTCGGTAATTACCATTTTGTGTTTTTACTGTTACATTTCGAACTTTTCCATCTTTACCTGGATGAACTTCAATAATTCTTCCGATCGTCCAATTGCCTCGTACCGCATTCGAATCAACTAACATGACAATATCGTTGACTTTGACATCGCGTCGTTGAACATCCCATTTCTTTCGTGAATTGAACAGGGAAAGACGTCTCTGGTCCATCGTTTCCAAAACGAGTCAAGAATCTGTTGTAGAAATTCAACTCTATGACGCGGGTTCTTTGTCTTCAGGAATGGTCCTTGTGGAACATGCGAGGAAGCTCTTCCTAATAAAAGGTCATTCGGACATAGGTATGTACCATCATCGGGGTCGTTGGTTGGTCTACCAATTGGTCGTTGGTTTACCAGATTTGCTACTTCAAGCAGTACGGTGTGCAATTCAAATGGTGTGAGAAGGTTATCTCCCATGGCTTGTTTAAGGGCTAATTTACAACTTTTCACCAACGATTCGGCACATCCGTTTTGATGTGGGGCATTAGGAGTAATGAATTTCCACTCCATTCTTTTATCTGCTGCATACTCCTTGAGTTTCTTCACATCCCAACCTTGGATCATCTTTGCTAGTTCGCTCTCTGCGCCGACCAGTTGTGTTCCATTATCGCTCAACATTAATGAAGGGTAACCTCTAATCGCGAAGAATCTTCGGAGTACTTGGATGAATTCCATTGTTGAACAGTCTGTTGCAAGTTCCAAATGAACTGCCCGAGTATTCAGACAAGTAAACAAAACACCATAGTGTTTAGTGGTTTTATTTCTTCCAATTTTGACTTTATACGGACCGAAATAGTCACAAGCTGTATGGTAAAATGGAGGTGTTTGAGGCATCAATCTTATCTTCGGCAGTTCAGCCATAACTTGCGATTCAATCTTCGGATGCGACTTCTTGCAGTAAATACACTTTTCCTTGATTAACTTTGCCAATTTTTGCACTCCGATAATCCAAAATTTTCTTCTTGTTTTCGCCGCTGTCGACGCTATCCCAGTGTGAGTAATCTGATGTACATCTTTGGTAATCAGGTATGAAATGTGGTGGTTCTTGGGAAGAAGTACTGGATGCTTCGAATCATACGTTACGATAGCTTTATCCACTCGTCCGCCGACTCTTATGATTCCTTTGTCATCTGTGAATGGACTAAGCATATTGAACTCTTTGTTCTTAACACGTTCGTGTAACTCTTTTTGTGCTGTCTTGATCCATAACTCTTCGGCCTGTTCTAACTCAACAGCTGTTAACGGGTCGACATTATCTTCTGGTTTCGTTTTTAATCGTAGATTTCGTATGTATCGTAAGATCCACGCCGTCACTCTCACCAATCTCTTCCACTTCGAAAATTTCGTTGGGTCAATTACTGTCGGTACGGTACTTAAGGAAAAGGCCGCTTGGGTATTTCGACGTTCTTTGTCGAGTTCCGCGGGATCGATTAGCATAGCTGGTTGTTCAGGCCATTCTTCTTTGGGTTGATTCAGGAACTTTGAGCCATTCTTCCAACGGTGTTCTAGATCTTTCGCTGGAATGCCTCTTGATAAATCATCGGCTACATTGTGCTCACTTGGTATGTGTCTCCATGTCGATGGATCACAATTCGTTTGAATTTCCGCAACCCTGCTCGACACAAATGGTTTGAATTCTCTTGACTGACTACGGATCCATGTAAGGACTATCATACTGTCCGTAAAGAAAATAACTCTCTCGAACTGTAAACGACATTCTTCTATTATGGTCTTGTACAATCGACTAGCTAGAACTGCTGCCTGTAGCTCCAAACGAGGTATTGTCAATTCTTTAAGAGGGGCAACTCTCGACTTAGCAGATATAAATCGACTTTCATAATTACCACTTGACTTTTCCCAGCGTAAATAAGAACATGCTCCAAATGCATCTCGAGACGCGTCCGCAAAAATACAAAGTGTCGGTAGTCCAATAGTGTTCGGTGGTGTTAAACTTCTTGGGAACGAAACATTATTCAAGTCCTCGATTTCTGCAAAAAACTCAGTCCACCACTTTGAAACCTCCGATGAAAGTTCTTCGTCCCAATCTAATCCTTGTTGCCAGAGTCGTTGTAAACCGATTTTTGCACGGATCAGGAACGCCGCTGCGAATCCAATTGGATCAAATACACGAGCCACTTTACTAAGGATCTTTCTCTTCGTTAATTTCAACTCGCTTGAATTTTCTTGTGACGGTACAGATAGCTCATTAGCTTTACATTTAAACGTGAAAGCGTCCTCACTATTGTTCCAGACAACACCTAGAACCTTTTCTTCCGATTCACCTTTCAAAAACTTAACACTTGATCTTTCTTCAGACGGTAGATTTTCTTCTAGAATTTCGTTCGATAACCACTCTTTCACTTTAAAGCCTCCTTTATCTAAGATTTCGTCGAGATCTTTCGTCAGTTGCTGGGCACATTCGACATTGGGTACGGAATCACAAATATCATCCATGTACGTATTCTTTTTCAACACTTCGGCTGCATATGGATGAGCGTTTTCTGCTTGGTCTGCCGTCTTTCTCAATGCAATTTGTGCCATTGCCGGTGCTGGTTTGTCACCAAAGGTTAACACAGTTTTTACGTAAGTGTCTGGTGGTCTAGTTGTATCCAAATCTCGCCACAAAAACCGATGTACATGCTGGTCTTCTTCAGGTATTCCAATTCTGTGATATATCTTTGATATATCTCCGCTTACAGCGACCGGTTGCTCTCTGAATCTGAGGATAACTCCCAACATGCTGTTCAAAAGGTCAGGACCCTTTATCCAACAATCATTAAGACGGTGTCCCTTGTATCGTGCTGAAGAATTAAATACGATTCTTACTGGCGTGCTCTTCTTATCAGGTCGAACAACTTCATGGTGAGCTATATAGTGAACGGGACCATTGTAATCATTTATTTCCTTTTCTGTTAGCTTTCGTGAAAACCCGAGATCTTCCATCTGCTCCATTGGTTCTTGATATGCTTTTGCATGCTGTAGATTCCCTTTCAATCGTTTTTCAGTTGCTTCCATCTTCTTCACAGCTTGTTCTCGGTTGTCGGGAAGGGTTTTGGGGTCAGTTTCCCAAGGGTACGCCATTTCCCATCTATTTCCAATTAGCTTGCATCCTTGCTCGATTAGTTTGGTTTCTTCTTGCTCGATCTTGCTGAACTTTGGCATTTCAATATTTGATTGACTAACTCCCATTGCTTCGCTCGTCCAAAAGTCAGTAAGATCTACAGGTCTTGTATACTGGACATGAAATATTCTACTGGTTTGCTGCAAGCCTGGTATCGATCCAAAAATAATCCAACCAAGAGGTGAATGTCTCGCAACAACGTTACCAACTTTCTTTGTGTCTCCAGTATGCATATAAGCGTGATCAATCCCAATAAGCATATCGATTGGGCCACATTCTCGGTAAATTTTCACTTCAGGGATTCCAATTCCTTTTACCATTTCACCAATATTGATATTTGAAATGTCATCGCTAATATGTGGAATTCCAACAGCTTTGACTGTGAACTTCGCACCAGACTCCAATGACGTAATGGGAACTTGATATACTTTTGTCGCCAACACTTCTTCTTCACCGCCCACTTTTCTAATAGTTATCGAAACATCCTTTCCCTTTAAATCCAAATTTTTTGCTGTACTTGTGCAAATCAGACTTATTTGTGCTCCAGAGTCGAGTAGAATGTTCCCTTGTTTGTGTCGATTGTTCTTTCCAGATATCTTCACTGTTATAACTGGCAGCATTGCTTCCGTGTTGTCTTCTACCGATGCTACGCCCACTGACGCTGCAGGATTTGAAGGATGCAAAAGAATATGATGATAATATTTACATTGAACGCCACTTATTTTCTGTGTACACTGCTTCCTTCTGCTACAGTTCGATGCTCTGTGATCACGTCCGGCCTTCTTAAGACAACTGAAACAAGCGTGGTTTTCTCTTACTGTTTTCAAACGGTCCTCTGGACTCATGGACTTAAATTTTTCACATTGGTCTACCCAGTGCGTTGAATTGTCGCAGATCCAACACTTTGGTGGTTTTCCTCCAGATAGCTGATTGACATATCTCGAACCCTGACTCTGATTTCTCAGTGGAGCAGTTGCACGCATCCTCGACTTCATTTCCGTCTCCATCCAAGCAATGAGACCTTGTAAGCTTGCTGGCTTTTCATTCCTTTCCAACTCACGAGCCCAAATCTTTCTATCTTCCACACACATTTTCTGTTCTATTAGTGACAACATGTGATTGTTATCCATATCATGGGGTTTCCCCACTCCCTTCATCGTATTGAAACTACGCTTTACTAAATGCACCAGATCACAAAAGCGTGAATCTTCTCCTTCTTTCAGGGGTCGGAACTTTGACAGATCTTGGGTTACTTGGTCCGACACATATCTGGGGTCTCCATAGATTGAGTCTAAATATTGCCATGCACCATCATAATCTGTACCAATTCCTTTGATAAGCTCTAGGGGTTTTCCCTGCAAGCATGCACGAAGGTACGTCATTGCATCCCTTTTACTGTATCTAGATTCAATAGCATGCTTAAAATCATCTCGAAAAATACTGTACTCTCTGACATCACCACTAAATCGAGGCATTTTTGGCTTCTCCATTTTGAAACCACAAACAGGTTGAATATTTGAAATACTTTGGGCACCCTCACTTGAACTTGGACTATTGTCTTCTTGACCTTGGTGGGTTGGGGGTTGACCTTGGTGGAATGGGGTTTGACCTTGGTGAGATGGGGGTTGACCTTGGTGGGATAGGGGTTGACCTTGGTGGGTTGGGGGTTGACCTTGGTGGGATGGGGGTTGACCTTCGTGGGTTGGGGGTTGACCTTGGTGGGATGGGCCTTGACCAGACCCAGGGATACCGTCATGCTCTTGCTGCCCATTGTCACTAACAGTTGTCTCGGTTTGATTGGGCACTAAACCTGTTTCTGGGTTTGTTTCATTTTCAAACTGACCTTGTGACTTGACCTTTAAATAATCCTTTGTTCTGATCCTTATCTGCATAAACCTCTGTTGACAATCTTCAATCCATTCTTCCTCAGTTGCAAATTCTTCATCGCCATCCACCAACTGAATATATTCGTCGTGTTTTTCAACCAATTTCTTGTATAAATCTTCCAAATTAGCGAGTGACTCCTCAACTTCCGGTATAGGTCTCTCATTTTTCAATAAATAATCCAAGCCATTTCCTGCCCTTGTAACACTCGATTTTGCACATCTCCGCTTCTTTTTCGCTTCGTTTAACGCTTCCTTCGTTACCTCCGTCATTTTCTGAATATCCTTTAAGCCCTGGTCAGCTAGAAATCGAATTTATGGCTCGCCAGAATCAGAATTACCGGTTTGTAAAGTGACCACAAATAATTTCCAAATATCGTATAATAGTTGTAGTAGTAGTAGTAATAATAATAATATTCGATCTAAAAGTATAAATACAAGAATTATCTACTGAATAAAGTAAATTAGTTATGATAAACAACATGAACTTACTTCTTTGGCCTATATCACTTTACAATACACCAAATATAAACCTATTTCTGAACGTTAAACCTCGAGTAAACAGCTTAAAACCAACGTGTTTATTTCCCGCTATTTTTCTGTCACGTGACTTTGTCTGTTCAATGACGTAGTTATTTATCTATTTTTAAATTAGCGAAACAGTGGGGTATATGATATACTCGTTCACCATTCGGTTTCACTGGTGCACCTTCAATGATACCCGATTCTAATTGCTTCTCGATTGTTTCATCATAATTGTTGTTTACCTTCTCATCTCGCTCGATCTTTTTGCATACGTTAGCTAATCGCTTTCCACTTGGTTCTAGATTGCTATTTGGCAAAAGACTGTCCTGCAGGAATCGATGGCACTTTGACTTGATATCTACCGTCATCAGCCCGAGTAATATTTTCTTTAAATTGATGATAAACGTCCAGTTGGTCGTTCTCCCCTCTACCTTCAATTCCAACTACATCCAGTGTATACAATTGCTCGTAGTCATTTGGTTCTCTTGTAAACATACACACATTGTTCGAAATATCTCCACCATGAACAATCCAACCAAACGAAGTACCTTCAACGATAGGATCGCCATCTTTTCCTTTGTAGATTTCCTCTGTCTTAATCTTGCAGAAGGTGTTGTCACCTAAGATCATGTGTATTGGATATTCACCATCTCTTTTCATGTAAAACCTCTTATCCTTTGTGTGTTCATAATTCCATTTAAGTTTGTTCATGTCCGGTCTTTTCACTGTTGTGAAATCTTTCATTGTCGACCCGGCTAGCTCTATATCTTCCTTGGTTGATCCATCTAATGATTCGATTGTTACATTGTAAATAGGCATCGACTGTCTCTTTGTTCCATTAATGGTAATGGTTTCTTTCGATTCATGTCGTGCTGCAGAAACTTGAAGTTTCTTTACTGCTTCCTTTGAAATAAAATTCCTGCCCGATCCTGTGTCCAAAAATGCCCAGAAAACTTCTCCATCCACCTTAACTGGAATTATGGGGGGTAATGTAATCTCGTCTGTTGCTGTTGAGTAGCCCGTTAGTACTGTACCATCACCGTTGTTCTCTTTCTGATCATGTAAACTGGTATGATGTTTCTCCCCACAGTGATAGCACCCACGACTCCGACAATGTCTAGCCCTATGTCCCGGGCTACCGCAATTGAAGCATAAATTGTTCTCACCGAAGTAAGCCTTTCTTTGAGCTGTGGTTACATAAGACTTGCACATATCACTCCAGTGTTCAGCTTTACAGAACATACAACAAGGTGTCTTTTTTCCTCTTTCGTTCTCTTTACCTCCATTACGTGCAAACAAGTTTTTCTCTCTTCTTCTTGGGTCAGCTGTGGATTTATCTTCTTCAGTTTTGTTTCTTCGTAACCATTTTTGCAGACTATCAACTAAGTTCTCCATTTTCCATTCTTCCCAATCTTCGTCAGTCCTTACCAAGTCTGACTTCACATTTGGCAACTTATTAATAGTACACATCACAAATCCATCTAATTTCTCATGTTCACCGAGAGTCTGTAGGGCGTCATAGTTCTTGCTCAAATGTTCGTAGAAAGCCAAGATCTTTTCATAGGAGGACCCTCGTACTGTGGGTAAATTTACTACTTCATCAATATGTGCATTCACAAGCAACTTTGTTTGACCGTATTCCTTTTTGAGTCGTTCCCAAGCCGTTTTATATCCAATCGAGCTCGGTTTGAGGTTTGAGATCTTATCCCTGACTTTTCCACTCACCATTTCAAGTAAATAGCCAAACTTTTCCTCATCACTAATTGGCTTAGAATCGACCTGTGTAATAAACATGTTCTCAAACCTTACCCAGTCTGCTGTTGTTCCATTAAATTGTGTTATTTTCAATTTAGGAAGTTTAGTTAGAGTTGATCTTGCAGCTTTTTCCATTTCTAGCTTTTTCTCCGTCATTCTAAGCTCTGCTTGTAATTTTTCTTCGAGCATTTGCCTCTCTTGGTCTCGAATTACTTCCCTGTTATGCTCTTCTTCGATACGTTTCGCGTCTCGTCGCTTATTTTCCTCTTCAGCGGCAATATTTGCTTGTCGTTTAGCCAGAAAATCAGACAGTTTGTTCATTTCATTTACCCATGGCATATATCTATCTCTTACCTCTTTCTTCCATTGTCGAATTTCCCGTGATGTACTTTTTCCCAGCTCAACTTTCGTCTCTTGAGCGGTCGAAACAAGGCTATATATTTGATCCAAAATCGCCTTTGTACGCTTGTTTACTGTTTCGATTTCCCTAAGATCTTGCTCTTCGATAAGCTCGTCGGTTTGTTCCAAATAATACTTTAACTTTTCTATTTCCTTGTTGATTTTATTCTCAATTTGTTGCTCGCTCGCTTGTGCTTCTGTGTCGCTCATTTTAACTCTCGCTTATCGTCGTAAATATAGTTGTAAATTTGTTGAAATTCCCCGTAAAATATCACTTGTTTCCCTTGTTTACATCCTGGTCACGGCACCACTATATACCGAAGTTGTCCTCGTATATAAATCCTCACTCTAAATATTTATTATACACAAAAAACAATACGAAATATATGAATTCACTTGTCTCAAACCCTGTCAATTGTCTCTTAACCTTGTCTATTGTCTCTTAACCTTGTCTATTGTCTCTTAACCTTGTCTATTGTCTCTTAACCTTCTCACAATAACAAAGTCATTATACCATATATGGTAATGTTGCGCGTGTCTCTAAATATAGCTATTACTGTTCAGAGTTCATCACAGGGTCATTGACCGAGCGTGAGGTGTGAAATATCAGACCGAGGTTTTTTATGGTATGTAGTACAGTTTTGTATGGTATGTAGTATGGTATGGTATGGATCACAGTACAGACCGAACAAGCGAGGTCAATAATCGGTTTATTATATGGCTGAACTGAATCTGTGAGCATATGCTTTTCGCGCGAATTAAATCGGCTATCGTCAGTTTCACTGGGTAACAATATATACCGTAGGCATGCATGCTCAATCAAAAACAATTTGGTTATTTGAAATTTTTATCTGTAAAGCACAATTGGAAATTTTGAAAAGTAAAATTTTTTTCTGTTTGCAAAGCAAAAATTTCCCGCCAGATAAACGACATCCGGGACACCGGTCCACATACGAAAAAATACGGACCACGGTCCGGATATGGGTTTTTACGGAGCGCTTGTCAACCAATCAGAATAGAGAATTTTGAAAAGCCATATAATAATATGCATTAGGGGCGGACAATTTGATGAGGTGGATTTTCATTGAGCCCAATAACTTTTTAAACCTCCCAATGCTGCTCGATATTTTTCTGCCGTTCAAGGCTCTTGAACATTTTTTTTATTTCGTGGGCACATATAGGTAGTAGGTATTGAGTATAGGCTATGGGTCGTGATTCAAGAGAATTTTTTATAAAGTTTGGACATGCAAACATTCACAATTGTATATATTTACAATTGTATATTTTTGTCATTTCTTTAACAATATTGAGTTATTGATATTTTCCTGACATATTTATGTAAATATGATATGTTATAATATATATTATATATATATATATATATATATATATATATATATATATATATATATATATATATATATATATATATATATATATATATATATATATGTCAATGTCACACAGTAATCAGTGTAATAAGCTGTTTGAAAAATGTATATATGTGTAATGTCAACTTGGGCAACGTAAGTTGGGCAGCGTAAATATTGTATATTCTATTATATGTATATTTGAAGGGCTTAGGGAAGGTTATAATTTCGTTCTACATTTATATACAGTGAAATAGTAATGTGTAAGCACTCACATGAATGGACCTTGGCTACGTGTTAGCCTTTTAGTAAATAAAACGGGCTATTAGTAAAACACGGAGCACGGAGCACACGGAGCACGGAGCACACGGAGCACGGAGCACACGGAGTACGGAGCACACGGAGCACGGAGCACACGAAGTACGGAGCAGTAGAAAAACGAAAATCCTTTATAATAAAATACACTGTTTACTATTACAAATTTTTGTTATTATTAACAAAGTTTTTTTCGCGTATTACACGTTGGGGAAGTAGGAAAATGGGGCTTTTACTGAAAAACACATATGATGCAAAACCAGGCTGCCAAAAGCCATAGTATTTAAAATGGGATTGTGAAACTCGTTATCTTACATCTATCAAGCTTATGTAGTTATATTATATTCCGATGGGCAACACATAAAGAAACACTTACTGTAGAGAACAGCCGATATATTTCGTTACCCCTGCCAAAAAATAGCCAAGTATACTCATCTTTCAATGTAGCGGATCGACTGAACATTAAATCTTGTGATGAGAAAAGTGAATTTTCGGTTTATCCTTCGGCTCAATGACCGGTGGCAGTGAGCTGTACGGCCGGCTAAGTTTAAACCGTTATAATATACAGTACATCATTACTGCTTTCATTCTTTCAATTCGTTTTGAATATTCGGAATCATTCACAATATTATAAAACTGTATAAGATGGCTGTAGAACTATAAATGCTGTAGAATGAAATAAATAAAGAAAAGTAAGTTTTCAAATCGCGGTATTTGCCGATAAATCGGTAATCGCTACAGAAAAACAGAACAAATTACAGTATTAAAATCACAACAAACCGCGGAAGTGGGACAATTTTTGTATTTTTACTGTAAGACATGTAGAACATGTACGAAATCCATACAGAAGTGTGTGTGTATTCTATACTTTTGAAACAACTAAATCAGACTTCGGAAAATTTGACCGTATTAAAGCTGCTTTTGGGAATTTAGATTTTAGGTCTTCGTTTTACATGTACCCAGACCAGTAAATATTTTTGAGTTTTGAATTTTGTGTATAAATCAACACCAACGCCTCAAAGGCGAAAAGGAGGGCAAGATTGTTAGAATTGCTATTGTAAACATGAGCAGTTTCGAGCATAAACATAAAATTGAAACGAGTAATTTTTACACATCTGATTGACTAAATTCAGGAAGCCATTTAAGTGTACGCGTATTTGTTACAATTCCGATCAACTCTGCCGTGCAGCACGGCAGAGCCAGAGGCAGAGTAAATTGTAAACAAATTGTAAGCTTGTGAGAATCAAAGTTCAAAACTCAAAAATATTTACTGGGTACATGTAAAACAAAGACCTAAAATCTAAATTCTCAAAAGTAGCTTTAATACTGTCAAATTTTCCGAAGTCTGATTTAGTTGTTTCAAAAGTATAGAACTGATACACACACACTTCTGTATGGATTTCGTACATGTTCTGCATGTCTTACAGTAAAAATACAAAAATTGTCCCACTTCCGCGGTTTGTTGTGATTTACTGTAATTTGTTCTGTTTTTCTGTAGCGGTTACCGATTTGTCGGCAAATACCGCGATAAAACGTAGTTTTCTTTATTTATTTTATTCTACAGCATTTATAGTTCTACAGCTATCTTATACAGTTTTATAATATAATAGTGAATGATTCCGAATATTCAAAACGGATTGAAAGAATGAAAGCAGTAATTATGTATAACGGTTTAAACGTAGGCCGTACAGCACACTGCTCACTGGTCACTGGGACGAAGGATAAACCGAAAATTCACTTCTCTCCATGACAAGCTTTTATAATGTTCAGTCGATCCGCTACATTGAAAGATGAGTACTTGGCTATTTTTTGGCAGGGGTAACGAAATATATCGGCTGTTCTCTAAGTGTTTCTTAATGCGTTGGCCATCGGAATATAATATAACAGTACATAACTCATAAGCTTGATAGATATGTGACGAGTTTCACAGGCACAATCCTATTTTAAATACTATGGCTTTTGGCAGTTTTGCATCATATGTGCAGTAAAAGCCCCATTTTTCTACTTCCTCAACGTGTAAAACGAGAAAAAACTTTATTAATAAGAACAAAAATTTGTAATAGTAAACAGTGTATTTTATTATAAAGGATTTTCGTTTTTCTACTGCTCCGTAGTTCGTGTGCTCCGTGCTCCGTGTGCTCCGTGCTCCGTGTGCTCCGTGCTCCGTGCTCCGTACTCCGTGCTCCGTGCTCCGTGTGCTCCGTGCTCCGTGTTTTACTAATAGCCAATAAAACGGGATTATAAGTCGCACAATTTAAAGTATAAAAATGACAGCAAGTGAATGTCATGTAATAGCCCCGCCTAATAATATTTTAATTCAATGGCAGTGTTAGGGCAGTTATATACAGAAGCACCAAAATTTCCAAAAGTTTCACCTAGTTCCTCCTATCATACATACGTATTGAATGCTGATTAAAAAATTCCATTGCTAAAAATTCGAACGGGTGAAAACATATCCATTTCACAGATCTAAGGCTGGTATACTTTAATTTAGGGTATTATAATTAGTTGCCGTAGTAATCATGTGTATCTAAAATGCTCCGTCGTCCGCAGTCCGCCGTTCGCGGTCCGCCGTCCGCGGTCCGCTTTTTATCCGTCCGCCTTTTATCTACACCCCTCCTCCGCAGAGGCTTTTAGAAAGAATTTCGTATCGACTTACATTATCTTTACATTGACCTCTCAATGTGGATACAAATTTTATGATGTAGGTGTTAAGTGACGACAACAAGAGAAGAACATATGATAGTTATGGACGGACTAATTTTAGTGGTAAGTTTTCCATTTCATATTGCACCTTGGTCGCTACAGTAGGTGCTGGCAAATCCCAGAGTGCCTCGACACGGCCGAAGGCAAGACGGGATGGAGAGGGACGTAAAGATTTTGGCTAGCGTGAGGTTGCTCGGCTATGAGCATGCAATCTCACCAGTAGATGGTGTACTTTTTCCATGGCTTTGTAGCCCTAGTTTAAAATAAGCAACATGTTTGTGTCAATGTATAACTATCCTATATGTGTTTTTAGGCGGTGATCCTTTTGGTGGAGGAAATTCGTTCGGTGGTATGAACGCAGAAGACATTTTAAAATCTTTCTTTGGCGGAAGTAATGCAGGACCATTTGGATCTGCTGGATCAAATTTTACCTCTGGTGGTTTTCAGGAAGCTGCACAGGTAACAGCTTGAGTAAATGCAATCAATAATGATTTTATTTTGATAGAAGATACGACTGTGTAGTAGATTTTCAAATCGATCCATAGCTAACGAAACATAGACGGCAATTCGTATTTCCGTAATCCGCAAAAATGTAGAGCCTTCTGCGACACTGGCTGGAAGTTCCATTATTCCTTTATCACACTGAAAGCCTGTTGACAGGCTGAATTCTCTGACATTATAGTGACATAAGCATCAAGATCCTTACAATGAAGATCAACAAACAAACATAGCAGACACTTCTGTTGTTGTTAGTTTTATTACCTGATAACAACAGAAGTCGGTTTGCCTAATCCCAGGTTAACGTTGAACCTCAAAGCAAACTTCCCAACAGTTTGTTTATAAACTTGGAAATATTTCTTCAGCAATCTTGTCTGGATCAATAGACGTTTTATTTTATGAAATTTTGAGATAAACGAACGTGCAAACATTTCCCGGGGAAAGATTTTATCTACGTGGGTTGCTCTATTATGCGTTATTGGTCTAACTAATGTTGTTTTGGACGAAAGGGCAGGTTGGGGGCCATTCTTTCGTGTAAGAGAGTTAAAACAGCAAAATAGATTGAATACATGAACTTTACAATCTGCGCTGCTTAACACTGAGTAATACATTGTCAGATTGCACTATGCAGATTTCTATGTTTTCTTAATTACAGTACACTCTTAACCTGTCTTTCATGGAGGCGGTAAAAGGAGTAAATAAAGAAATGTCTGCCCGAACCAGAGTTGCATGTGATCGTTGTAGTGGATCCAGAGCAGAACCTGGCAGTTCATTTTCAAAATGTACTTCTTGTAATGGATCCGGAGAGGTATGATTATTTTAATTATTTTATCATTTGCAGAAACCTTCACGACAAGCGTCGATGCACGACATAGTTTTTGTATATCATTGCTTTTTGCCTTGTTCACACAACCGTAAATAACTACTGTTGCAACCTCGCAAGACAGGCTCTCTACTTCCGCTTCTGACTCGTCTCCAGTTGTCTCTGTGTTACTCTGTTTAAAGCGCAGGCGGAATACCCCGAATACTCTGTTTCAAGCGTGGGCGGAAGCAGGAAAGATGGCGGGTGGAAGCAGGAAAGATGGCGGGTGGAAGCAGGAAAGATGGCGGGTGGAAGCAGGAAAGATGGCAGGTGGAAGCAGGAAAGATGGCGGGTGGAAGCAGGAAAGATGCTAGCGCGTGTGCTCACCGCCTGCATGCCCTTGCTACCTTTCCTGCTTCCGCCCGCGCTTGAAACACAGAGACGGCTGGGGACGAGTCAGCGTCCGCTTCCCTACTGTTGATGTGTCAATCCTGAACAGCTTTTACGAGATAGCATTGAAGTTTGTTTTAACAGGATTAGTTGCTCAACGAAGGTAAAAGTATGTTCGATTATACTGGCTGTGTACATGTAGCACTGCCTCTAAATCAAATTGGGTGATAATAATTTAGTAATATTTTAGATACTCCCTAATAAATATTACTTTAGCAGCAACATGTGGAGATCTTTTAGGGGCTGTTCACATGATCCTGCTTGACCAGGATGAGACATGAGGCGGGATGATTTTGATGTATTGAAGTAAGTCACAGTCAATTCAGCAAAACTACATTGTTTTCTATATAGTGATAGATCATAGTACAATTGTAAAGAAAGGTTGTTTAAGCAGGAACAAGAATCTTCTTGAAGTACGAACGAGATCTTCTCAACATTTGAGTTATTTGAACCGGCGTTTGAACTTTCGGTTAAACCTAGTGATTTATTTCAACACATCAAAATCATCCCATCTCCATCCCGTCCTTGCAAACTGGGATGATGTAAACAGCTTGGTAAAGTGGTGAATTTATTTTGCCAGGAGACCGTTAGTACAGGTTTCTTCCACATGCGCTCAACATGCCGTCGCTGTGGTGGGAGTGGACATATTATCAAAAATCCTTGTAGGAAATGTAATGGAGCTGGAAGTATGATGGAAACAAGAAAAATTACTGTCCCTGTCCCTGCAGGTACAATACTGTGTATAAGCCTGTAGAAAAACTAAGTCGTCGTAGGATTTCCTTCATTTTAAGAGGAATATGTTTCTGAAGATCATAAAACCAGGCACACAAAACAATACCTGAGAAAAATTGCCTTGGCCCAGCCAATTAGCAGGAGCACTTTGAGTCGTGTAATGCATATACAATAGGGGTTCTTTCCACTAGTACGCATTTTTGGTATTTTATTAATTTAACAAAATATTAGTAAGATTTAGTAAAACATGCGGCATGTTTCCCGCCATCTTGAAATCACCCTGGTCCTTTTCCCCGGTTGTCCTTTTGCCCCCTTACGTCATTGAGATACAGCGGGAGCCCTACAACAGTATATACGTTCTAAGCAACTTTTTCCCTTGCAGGAATTGAAAATGGTCAGACAGTGAGAATGCCAATGGGCGGAGGTGAAATATTTATAACCTTCAAGGTATACTGGTTTGAAGAGGAATTTATTAAACATTTGTCATGCCTATGTTATATAAAATGAATAAATGCCAACATCTCTTGGAATCATGATAATATATAATTCTCGTTATTGAATAAGGTATAGAACTATTTTCGCGATATTTAATTATGAATAAGTTTCTGGTATTTTAGGTTGATAACAGCAAAATATTTGAACGCGATGGAGCGAACGTTCATTCTACGGCAACAGTTAGTTTTACTCAGGTAAATAGAATTATCGACGATTTATTGTCAAATGCCTTTATTACAAAATCTTGGGACCTATTTTCACGGGGATGGACTAGAGGCAGGTTTTCAAGATGGCCGCCAGTTTTTAAGGTCATTAAAACGTAAAGAATCAACAACCAGCCACTTGCAGCAGTACTAAACCTTACCCTCACCCCACACCTAACCCTAATCCTAACCCCCACACTAACCATAATACTAACGCAAACCCTTGTTTCAATTTTGGAACCATCTCGTACTACCTCTCGTCCTTTTAGACATTACCCTATGGCTAAAATACGAACACGAGATCACCTGGGTAATGAGACCAACAGGCTTGACAAGGCTATTATTAGAGAGGTTCAGATTTGATACCTCTCACTGGCTTAGTCCGCATTTGATTGGCCAATCGGATATATGAAACGCATTTGATTGGTTGATAGTCCTTTAATGGTAGCGGTAGTGGAAGTCAAATCTGAACCTCTTTATTATGCCAAAGCCGACTAATTCATGTGATAACATTTCTATCGGCGATGATAAAAGCGCTGTTGAGTAGTCGTTAAGTTAAATGGTATAGTGCTCATATACAGACATGTACAAATACGACTATCCTGACATGTCGTTTTCCTATAGGCAATTTTAGGAGGCTCTGTGAGAGTACCAGGATTACATGGCGATGTCGATGTAAAGGTACCAAAATCACAAGAATGTTTCTTGCCCCAAATTCGCTATGGCTTATATTTGGAGTTTTATATTATACCTTTTTAATTTTATTATCTGTTGAACGAATGCACTAATTGCACTTCATCTTCTATTCAATATTCGCTAGTTTTAAACTTATACTTCTAATTATTGTTTAGATCCCAGCAGGCACTCAATCACATCAGAAAGTTCGACTTTCTGGAAAAGGAATTCCTCGACTGAACAGCATCGGTAGAGGAGATCATATTGTACACTTTTCAATACATATTCCCAGGTAACACAAATATATTATAATCCTATATGTCAAGCAAATGTTGGAAGTACACATATTATTTTAGTGTAACTAGTTTTCCATTTTACGTAAGACTGTTCATGCATTTTGGGCATTTTGAGCAATTTGAGGGGAGGTGCGCACCTCCCCTAACATTTTTGCACTCCCTTGAAAAGACCCAAATGATGGATCAAACTCAAAATTTGACTTAATCTTAACAGTTAACTTTAATGTTTGTTACTAAATTTTCAGAATACACTTGTTACAAAGTGTTTCCATAAAATTGAAAAGTGATATCATAATCAATACAATGTTTCTGTGGGGTAAGACCGCTGTACCTTTCCACCTCCCCCTCATTTCCACTAAAATCCCAACCTCGTACCCAGGGTATTTTCTCTAACACTGCCAAAATCCGATAGTTAGCAGTCTTGATATGCGTGCTCTTTGTTGCAAATTTGTGCCTAAATGCAAGGGTAGAGAATGGACATTTCGAACGTACAAACACCTTCCCAAGAGTTTCCTGCACGTTTAATAGCATCTTTTGATAAAAACATTGAGGTGTGTTTGAGGTTGTTACGGGTATATTTAAATCAGCAAAATGGAAATTGAAATAGTTTTAAATGTATTTATATGTAGATATTTGACAGAGAAACAAAGAGCGCTGGTCACTGCCTTAGCAGAACTGGATGAAGATTTACAAGGAACAGTGAATGGAGTCAGTGAAAATGATAAAACTAAAGGTAATAGTCCTTTCCGTCAAAAATATACGTAGATCATCAGGTAAATAGAAAAAATAACATATGACCAGAACAAAATTACTGGTATGCGAAACACCAACGATCCTTCGCGAAAAAAAACTTTTTAAAAAAGCCAGGGACGAAAGTGACAACTTTGAAAATTAAAAACATCAGTTAACAAAATATCTGTATTTGGAGTATTTTTGGACCGTTGTTTTAAACCGCTTCTGTGATATATACAGTAGCATCGTATACGTGTTCATGATCGAGATTGATTGTGATATCTAGCCTGCACTCTGCAGTTTCACCTCAGCAAATGCATGTGTCTGTACACAGGTAGTTAAAGTTAAAATGCTACCATGCTTTTATTACTGTATAGTGGACTGACCGGCTTGATTTAAGAACAACTTTAATTAGTTGTAATATAGACACTTCCCAAATTTGCTTGAGTGCATAACGAAACAATAGCTTGAAACCGAGGCGGACAATTTATTGTAAATCAGAACTGGAACGGTCTGAGTTAGTGAGACCAGAAAGCTTCGGATTGAGAGGGATTCAAGTACGTGAAATCGACGTTTTGAGCGAAGGCACTTCGTCTGGATGTTTAGTCAGGAAGTTAAGCCGGTTACAGACGAGCAAGTTTTCTATGACAAGTTTTTATGTGACAAGTTTTATTTGCCAAGTGCACGTGTGTATATGCAACAAATTTTATATGACAAGTTTTCATATGACAAGTTTTATTTACTGTTGTGAATGTGTCAACAAGTTTACTCTGACAATTTTTTAGTAGCCAGCTGGCCAATCACATCAAATGCTCAGATTACTTTGACAAGTTTTCTTTGTTGACCCATACAGACGAACAAAATTTGTACTTTGACAATTTTTTCTATGACAAGTGCACTTGTTCAAATGCTAGCTTTTGAACAATTGCACTTGTCATAGAAAAACTTGTCAAAGTTGCGCGTACAGACATAAAATAAAACTTGTCACATAAAAACTTGTCATAGAAAACTTGCTCGTCTGTAACTGGCTTTAGGTTACTAACTCCCGGGCCTTTGCTCGAAACGTCCAAGTTTTACTTGTATTTTTCAGGTAGTTGAATCATTTTTCAGTCCGAAGCTTTCTATTGTAAATAAGTAGAGCAAATTCGGGACGTGTCTATTATATACGTTACAACCGGTATTCATTTCTTATATAATATTCGCTTTTCTAATAACGAAGTTCTTTTTTGGAATTACTCGGAAACGTTAATTATCAGTCGATCAAATATTTCTGACATGGTTTGGACAGAAGTTGAGTGGAGTTTAGTAGGGTTGCGTTTAACGCTGAAAAAGATAAAATTTCAATAGAACGAGCATGTTGTAAAATGACATTCCTTGCATTCTAGGCAACTTTGAGGGATCATCTTGGGAAACTATCAGAAATCGAGCCAATCAATTCAGTGATAAAATAAAACAAGATATGAACAATGAAATGCGAAATGATTATTCCGATGATAAAGATGAAAAAAGTGATATACTTCATCAGTCCGATAAAACAACGAGGACTGCTTTATTTGTCGCATTTTTACTTAGTACCGGGATTTTCGCTGGAATTTTGTTCTCTGCGAGTAATGTTTCCGCAACAACCACGTGACTGGAAATGTTTTTTATATAAAATATATAGAAATTTAAATATTATTGGCAGCTTTATATTATTTATTGCTCTTGGAAATACTGTATCGGTGTGCATTATATTATTCTGCCTTGCGTAACTGCTTGTATATCTTCCACCATGCATGCAGCTCCCCACGTGTGATGACGGGCGTAAAAGAAACAACCAAATGAAATATTATAGACCGATTCGAAAAATAGTTGTCATTCTTTTTTCTGCCGAAATTAATTTTAACCAAGATAATCACTGCCGCCATATTATATATAGAAAACTTCAAGACTATCAGTTTTACAAAATATAAATATAATATCATGTATTATCGTCTTTGAGAAATGAAATCTTAAAATACTGGAGTTCCTGCTAGTTTCTGCCTCGTTTTGGTGCTTTCTGCACTTTTTAGAGGGTTATGGTTTCGCTTGTATGGATTATTTTCAATCTTAGACTCTTACACTTTGCCTTAATTAAGCCCCTAAATATCAGTCTGTTGAAAAATTGTTTGTATAATAACTACAGTGAAAACACACAATTTGATTGGTCAATAGCCGTGCAGGATCGGGCTATCTTGCATGAGGAATTAAAATGCCTTCTCGGGATTTTCGCGGGTTTCTCAAAATGTCATTGTTTCACTGTAGTTATTTTATAAAACAATTACCAAATGGTTTTCCAAGCAGAATAGCGTGATCCATGCACTTGGGATGTTGCTCGACTGCGGCTCGAGTATTTTTACGCTTTCCAAAAGTCTCGCGACATCCTTCGTGCATGGATCACGCAATCTTGCACGGAAAACCATTCGGTATTCCTTTATTATTAGCCTGGTTATGCATAAAATATCAAATAATTCAAACTTGCGGCGGCTAGTTTTCAAATCGGTTAATAAAAGCGAGAGAAGGAACACAAAATATTTTCTTGGCTTTGCTGTACAAGCAACAAAATCACATCACACATTTATGGTACTAGACATGCAAACAATTCCAAAACACAACATGCTATGGATCGTTGGGACTGCTTGCCAAAAATTAAGTAATGTGATTGATCATGCGAGAAATGATCAGTACGAACTGTCAAATTGATAGCAATTGATAGCTTGAATGTAAATTTCGAAAAGCTGGCCGATCATGATTAGCCAATGTCCGAGCAACTGCACAGATGATCGGACATTTGTCAGACCGAAGCGAAATTGTTATAATCCACACTGTGTATGTGAACGAATGGATGAGTTAGGAATGTTTAGATGAGGGTACATATCACCATAGTTAATAGAAATAAACATGGTTAGGAAGGCCGGTAAACTTGAAAGAATTTCCTATTCAAACTTCAACTGATGTTGAAATGTAATTCCGAGTGCACACATCTTTTGTCTTTCGTTTATTAATATTCAAATATTAGGGTTCAGAGATTGAAACTAAGCTTTTTATTGGGTAATCGCCTCATTATACAGAATCCGGGTGCACAAATTTCCATAAACTTGGACAAAAACATAGAACAACGACTTTTGTCAAGCTTCCAAACCATGTTTATTTTCTACTAACTATGATATCACTGATCACTGATCATGCAGTGGTACATACTGTATACTCAGAGCATTCATCACTCGTTCACATCCATCAGAAGAAGAAAATCACACTATAGAAATCGCAGCAAAAGTTGCAAGTGTAAACACGGACCTTTAATAGTAAACAACTTTATTCAATTCGTAAATGGTATGCCAAACTATATTTTAACCAAAATAACTTCAAAAGAGTATTTGTACGACGATGCCACATGTTTTATAGAGATGTTGTAAAATGTCGCGAATGAGAAAAGCAAAATAAAACTATTTCAAACTGAACTGCAACTATTTGCTTTTGTTCTGTTCCTCATTCTGGCTTCGTCTTCTTTCCAAAGGTAAAATTGGCAACGATAATGATGTTGAGAAAACCAAACAGGAGTTAGGTTGTAGAAATGGATGATGCAACGTACAAACATTGAGAAGTTCTACACAGACCAACCAAGACAGATTCAGTCAATGTATAAAAGGTTATATATTTTATTGCGGGTACTTTATCTCCAAGAAAAATAACACGTCCATCAAAGCGTAGATTTTTTTATTCGCAAGGAGAGTTACCAATGAAATGATTAAGCTTTTTATGAATCTCTTGTCCGTTAGGCTGGTTTGATTAAAAAACAGTCAATTGGGATTGAATATGATTTTTGAATAGACGCTGAATATGATTTTTTCATATCAACATTAATGACGTCACTCCGTTGAATATTATGTCAAAAGTCCATATTTGGTCAGCTATTGAGTTGATATGACCATTTCTCAGTTGGCTGTTAACCAATCAGAAACCAGAACTTAATAAGGACTGAAATAATAATATGGAATATTTTGGGCAAAAGTTTTATTACATGGCAGCCTTGTTCGATCATAATTCATAAGTATACGTGTTGGATTCGCCTAACGTGTCTAAATACAGTTTTCAAATAATCAGTTTGCAGCAGATATTGGAATTGCCTGGATGTTGCAAGTTATTAGAATGTTTTAGTAACATATAATCCGTTGCTGTGGCAACAGCCCGAGCTATGACAACGCACGTATGAAACAATCTAAAATAGCATGTTGTTGCTTAATTTAGGCAACGGATGTTTATTTCTTGCATTACGAATTTTTCTCACAAATATTAAAGGCCGTAGATAAAAGAGAAAAAAGATAGATACATAAAATGTTGCTGTTACTCGACGCCTCGGCGTTTCATTAACTTTGAGTGGGCACGAAAAATTAGGGAGAGAACGCGCTGGCGGTGAGAGATAAACACTTTTTGAAAACGCCTGTGTGTGCGGAGGAGGTAGTCGTTCATCCATGTTACCAGTCTGCATATTTCACACAGATTTCACATCATGTTTCACGATGTATTTCATGAACAATAGCTATATGGGCATGCATGTTACTGCATGTTTTCCCACTATTATTACAACATAAGCTTTTAGTTCAACGATCACGTGGCGTGGCCATATGCTACGCGATGCACGCCAGCCTGTCTTTCACGGACAGACAATGTTCTTTATTATTATGCAATTATGATCATCTTGCTCGGGAAAAAAGTACTAATACTGTATACGATATAGTGGGATAGAAAAAACAACAGGTGAAAGCTGATGGGTATAGCCTATTTTTTGGTCTTCAAGAATGCAAAATCTCACACTTTTCAACATGTTTTCGCAACACGATGTCTTCCTTGTAGCTAGGGAAGTAATTCTGAGGCGGACTTGTGGCAAGCCTAGCTTGTAGCAAGCTGGGTAGCAATTAATTGTTATGCAGGGAAATTCAGACTCGTTGACATTGAGAAGAAAATACAATTTATGCATGAGTCTACAGTGCAGTATACGGCACAGAAACAGACTGCGTCATGCATGCTCAATGTGTATATAGCTAGTATATATTTCAGCAAATACAATAAAATACAATATGTCATTATATTGATGACAATATCAATAGAAAATATTGGGACCGAAACGTTTTTCAACATTTCGACAATCGCGAGAGTGCCACCACCAATGAAAATAAAAATGAATTATTCTGAGTTTCCATAATTCCATCATAGTTTTATTTTCAATGTTACAATAACTGTATATGTTTTAAACAAAATATTATATTTAAGGATCGGTTCTTCACATTAATACGATACGCCTGGATGCCAATAGCCTGTACATAGACCGTTGACTATTACACACTACACGTTACACGTTACACGTTACAACTGAAACTCCACAGACACGGACCTTCCTTAATAACCGTGGAACTTTGGATTTTTTACATATGGAAGACGAAAGTCTATTCCAGCTGTTGATGCAGTCTTATTTTTGTTATGCAATCCTTGTTTTCCACAGTGTGTAGAATTGATGCGTATAGCAGGTAATTTGAAACTCAGGTGTAAATTATCATCAACAACATTTTGCTCTTCCGTGTTATCATAAAATGTTGTTTTACTATTTTGGTATATAGGTCTTTCAAAACTAAATCTTTCTAAGCCATACGATGGAAGGTCTAATGTATCTGGCACACTCACACTCCGTCTCGCTTTCTCTTTGCTCATCAATGGCTCGTCCGACAATAAAGTTGGAACCGCAAATGATTTGGAATATCTCAATTTCGCTGCTTTATTTTTCTTTGTTAAGCTGTTTGGTTTGTTTCGTGGAGAAAATGCTGATGAATTGTTGAATGCCATACGAGGATAATCTATTTGTTCTCGATTTCTTGAATTTTGCAGATGCAATAAATTAAGATCAAGGGGGAAACCCTGCAACGAATCCTTTTCTCTACTGGAAGAAACTTTTTTAACTCTTCCTTCTTTCTCCATTCTAATTTCGTTTTTTCCACCTGTTATTAATGGTTGATTAATTCCCGTCAAATCGTATCGTTGTTGTAAACTTCCTTCGAATTTCTACTTGCATATAAAAGTATTTCTCGTTCTTCTTGTAAAGTCTTTAAGAGTTTGAATTCCAGTTTAGTATCCCGAACTTAAATATAAGTTTAAACCACGAAATCGATGTATTTCCATAATATCTCTCCTCTTCTCCTAATCGTTCGGAACATCAATTGAGACATGTTGAGTATAGTGGAAGAGGTCTAAAATGTATCAGTATTCCGCGTATACAATATTTATACTATGACTATATATACTTCGGTTTGTTATTTGTTTTTGTCATTTATTATTAATATCATGCTATATTTATTAATTTGTTTCTTTTTATCACGATGGAAATACACAGGGACAGAGGTCTAATTGACATTCTCTGCTGCAATAAATGCATTTTAGGAGACTAAATATAAATTTAATAAAACGATTTTATAGACGTGTGCATTGCCTTCGTGTAGCTGTAGGGCCCAATGAGTAGCCTACTGTGGAAATTTTTTACACTAATTCAGTAATTGTCTGAAAACATGCTTCGATATTTCCTTTGTATAAAATTGATAACGAGATTAGTTAGTCTTAGTTTTGGCCCATCGATAACGATTTCAAAGAACTGAATTCAAATAAAATCTTTTATTATCATCATCTAAATACTAGACAATGCTAATTCTGGCACCGGGTAGCTAACTTCAAGTATAACCGCATGCACTTTAAATTTCACTAATTGTTATACAATAGTTGTAGTTTTTTTTAAAAGAGGATTATTAGTTGCCTTAAAAAATTGAAAGCAATAACATGCATTAATTACTGATTTAAAATTCACACATTGTTTATATTTATATAAATAATTCAAAAGATATATGGAGTAGATTTGCATTGATCGGCACGCAAAAGGTAGTAGCCTGCGAAAATAGCCGCCCGATAATCTTGTTAAAAAAAGTTTGCCCTGTGCCGACATGCAAAACGAATGATTTGGTGAACCAATGCTTTATGCATACATAACATGAAGCGTATAATTAATTATGAGGATGAAAAAACAATAAAACTTTTTATTTAATTAAAGATAGATACATAAAATGTTGCGACAACTCGACCCCTGGTTCAGCCTCCGCAGGCGTTTCATAATTTGAGTGGGCGCGATTATGGAGAAAATTAGGGAGAGAACGCGCTGGCGGTGAGAGATAAACATCTTTTGAAAACGCCTGTGTCTGCGGAGGAGATAGTCCATCCATGTTACCTCTGCATATTTCACATCATGTTTCACGATGTGTTTCTTGAACAATAGCTATATGGGCATGCATGTTACTGCAATGAAATCAGTTTTCCCACTAACCATAACATAAGCTTTTAGTTCAACGATCACGTGGCGTAGCCATAGCCAGCTGTCTTTCATGGACAGACAATGTTCTTTATTTTTATGCAGTTATGAACATCTTGCTCGGAAAAAATACTAATACTTTATACGATATAGTGGGATAGAAAAAACAACAGGTGAAAGCTGATGGGTAACCTATTTTTTGGTCTTGAAAAATGCAAACTCACGTCTTTTCAACATGATGTCTTCGCAACATTATATGTCTCTTTTATTTCATTAATTAATCAACTTTAAATTTCACTATAATTGTTACAATAGTTGTAGTTTTTTAAAAGAGGATTAATTAGTAGTTGCCTTAAAAATTGAAAGCAATACCATGCATAACTGATTTCAAATTTACACATTGTTTATATTTATATAAATAATTCAAAAGATATATGGAGTAGATTTGCATTGATCGGCACGCAAAACGAGGTAGTAGCCTGCGAAAACAGCCGCCCGATTGTTTTGTTAGAAAAGGTTTGCGCTGTGCCGACATGCAAAAACGAATGATTTGATCATGAGTAGCCAATGCTTTAACTACATAACATATTAACATGGAGCGCATAATTAATTATGAGCGTGAAATAACAATAAAACTTTTTGTTTAATTAAAAAAACTAGAGATACCCGACATAACGTGACATTATGCGGTTGCCTCGTATTGCTATGGTTACGAAACTTTTAAATATTTTGCACTGTGTTGTAATAACGGGATACTTCCACAGGCGAGCTCACTCTTTCACAGTCCCTTCGAAAAAGTTAAGATAATTACATTACATTTCATTACAGTTACATTATTCAGCTCACCCCCCCCCCCCCCCATTGGGGGGGTTTAGGTTGTAAGTGGATCATTACAGTTTTGTTACACACAATACCGCTCCCCCCCTCCCTCCTCCCTAGCTCCACCCCAATCAATGTTGCTTAAACCAAAACACATCAAATCTGACGAGAAATGGGACACAACGTTGAATAGGGGGCGAGGGGGATCGACGTTTGTTGAAATTCAAAGGTTTTGTGGCATCTGTCCCGAGACATTTGAAACTGATTGTAGACTATTTATCTTTACACCAATTGTGATATTACTTTCGTAACCGTGTTTATCGTAACCCGCCCTTTTAACCTACCCTGTGGGAGGAAACCAGAGAACCCGGAGAAAACCCGCGGCTTTCGGCAGAGCGTTGACTGACTCTTTTTTTCGCATGAGTCCGTAGCGAGAATCGAAGCAACGATCTCAGAGGTGAAAGGCACTTGCTCTGACGACTTCGCCATCAAAGCCCCCAGTGATGTAGCCTGCACGACAGGCTCTTGCGAGTTGAAACAACAAGTCGTAAAGGCCCATGGAAATGAACGACTGTGGGTGAGTCAGGACGGATAGTGCATGTAAATTCCGGGGGATTCTCGTAATGATTCTACTTTTCCAAAAAGGGAGCTCTTCATGCATAAAGATGGCGCAGGGCTATGTATGGTCAGGAGTGTAAACACTTATGTACTTTGCCCGAATCACCAAAACGTGTAGATCTGTGCAATGGTCTGTGCTCAGGCTATAATCTATTAGAAGACTTGGTTTTCCTTTGAAATATTTAGCCTTATTTACCACATGTCTTCTGTTAGCCACCATCTTTACGAACATGTCAGTTGGCCATGTTATTGTATATTGTACACACGTAAAAATCTCACAACTTGTCGACAATATGTGTAATTCGCAAGTTGCTATAAGGTTGTCACTCACAACCTGTTGACAAATTGTTGAATTGCAGGACGATAACAAGTTGTTGTAACAACTTGTAACAATTAGTCTGTTGAGCTCAGCGACCTTGTATCTTGTTAACCAAGCCATTGACAATTAACTTGTCAACAAGCTGGGAACAAGCAGTGCGAACACATTCTGTTGACAAGTTGTCGGAACAGCATTGCTCAAAGTGGCCATCAACCTCGTTCCCAGCTGGGAACGAGGTTGAGTGGCCATAATAATTATATTAGGTGCATGGTTTCATTACCTCCATAAAAAAGTTCATGATCATCATGGGCGTACCGGAAGGAAAAAATTAGGGGGGCGGAAACAAAATTGCCCGACTTTTCGGGATTCTGCCCGACTAGTACCAAAAAATTTTTTCCGGAAAAATTATTTTGGCGACCTCCCCTCCCCCCCCCCCGTCGCCAAAAAAATTTCCGTCAGTGTACCATTTTAGGGGTCAAAAAAATTTTCCGGACAACAAATATTTTTCGGAACATAACACAAATTTTCGAAAAATCACAAAATTTGCCAAAAAATTGACTTAATTTTACACAAAATTAACAAAATTTGTCCCATTTTTTTTTATTGCAAACCAAAATTGCCCGACTGTTGATCGAATATTGCCCGACTGCCCCGCCCGGTACGCCTATGATGATCATGGCCATGGGAGCTAAATACAGAAATCCATGCACCATGCAGATTATCCGCCAGCATTAAATGCTAGCAAATAAGTTATTTGTGGTTGAGCCAACGGTATGTAATTTTATAGCAAACGGCAGTCCAATCTCGTACCCAGAGCAATGTCTGTGCGCGGGCTAGGATGGCATTGGCTCTGGGGAAATTGACAACCGGAACCCCTAAATTTAGGGGTTCCGGTTCTTTGTCGGCATGCACGATTGATAAACGTTAAACCAATCACAGCACAGGAAAAATTCAATTTCCCCAGAGCCAATGCCATCCTAGCCCGCGCACAGGCATTGCTCTGGGTACGAGATTGGCGGCTGTCCGTAAATACACGAATAATAACGGGATTTAACGGGATAACAACACGAACGAAGGGCATTTTTGTGAATTGTTTTGTGCAGACTTTTTTGACATTTTTATCGGAACTTAGTCTTTATAGACATTTAGTGAGTAAATGAGTTTTCTGATTATTTTTATGCTGTTATTGTATTGAGAACCAACCTTGTTTTGTGCAACAAATTATTGTTTGCCGGAATTGCCGAAAGAGTTAATGAAAATGCAGTGTGTAATAAAATAGTTATTGAATTCGGTTTTTATAATTTCATGATATCCTGAATTTATCATGCCCGACATGCAGAGCGACATCGTGAGATTAAAATTATTTAGAATTCAGGTGGAACGTCTTCTGAGACGCAAGTGAGTTTTGTAAACCCTCCAAAATTGTTATTGTCATGCAGGCGCGGCAATTCACATGCAAAAACCCGCAGATGTCAAAACAAAACGTTGAAAGATGCCGCAGACATTAAAACAAAACGAAAGAAAATGTAACCAACAGGAATCAAGCAACCTGAAAATTATTATCGCTCTTTCGTCCAGAGGCTTTCGGGTATTTCGAAACATGCCAGGGTTCGTATAGGTCAGGCAGAGTAAAATTCAAATTTAAATGTCCATTTTGTAATGCTATAGTATGACCACAGTAATAATACTAATAATGGCTTTATTCGTAGTACATCCACGAGGTGGCTCTTCGCCTACTAATTACAATGCAAAAAAAGTATATATATATATATATATATATATATATATATATATATATATATATATATATATATATATATATAATTTTTTTTTTTGTTACGTCTCGCGAGGGAGTGCACTGTCGTTTACGCCAATTGTTGTCCTGTTTGATATTTTTTCGTTGTGTTTACCTGCCGCGCCCGCTCGCGGGCATACCTCCAGCTATTCTGGATGATTATTCCTATTGTTGCTCAACTTGGTTTAACACTACTCTGCTTTTTTTTGTAGTCGCGTTCGCTGAGCTTTTCATTCTTTTCAGCTACAGTCTGGTATTGTTCTCTAGCCTTGTCAGGGAGTATTATTTTTTGTTTGGTCTTGTATATTCTTTCATTGGTGTGTGTGTTTTGTATTCCGGATTCCGCTTTGTGTGACAATAGTTCTGTCTGTGGAGAGGTGATTTCTCGGCATCTTTGGGATTTGCCAAGCCGGGATAGTCGTTGGTCGATAGCTTGAGTATCTACTAGACAGCCTAATTGACTTGAGTTCGTGGTTACAGCCTTGCTAAACGGGCATGCATCCTCTCCAACAGAGCTATACCCTCCAAAGAACTGTCTTGCTTACTAAGATCTGTCGTGCTTAGTGTACTATTACATTATATGTTCTTGCTATTCGTTCATTGAGTGATCGCATGTTAATAGGGAGTATCTAAAATATTACTAAATTATTATCACCCAATTTGATTTAGAGGCAGTGCTACATGTACACAGCCAGTATAATCGAACATACTTTTACCTTCGTTGAGCAACTAATCATGTTAAAACAAACTTCAATGCTATCTCGTAAAAGCTGTTCAGGATTGACACATCAACAGTAGGGAAGCGGAAGCTGACTCGTCCCCAGTCGTCTCTGTGTTTCAAGCGCGGGCGGAAGCAGGAAAGGTAGCAAGGGCATGCAGGCGGTGAGCACACGCGCTAGCATCTTTCCTGCTTCCACCCGCCATCTTTCCTGCTTCCACCCGCCATCTTTCCTGCTTCCGCCCACGCTTGAAACAGAGTATTCGGGGTATTCCGCTAGCGCTTTAAACAGAGTACTATAAACAGAGTAATATATATATATATATATATATATATATATATATATATATATATATATATATATATATATATATATATATATATATATATATATATATATATATATATATATATATATATGGTATAGGTGGATTTTAACTTTGCTCGAGAACTGCGCAAAGTTACTGCAGTTTCTGAGTTCAGCAGGAAGTTTATTAAAATCCTAGCCTGTGCCGCTTGATCTTGGAATGTCTCTATCTCTAGTTTGCTCACTATAAATTCTAATTTTTCAATACTATATTCTAAGCGTTCTTTTATGGGCAATCATCTGAGTTCTTTCAGATCCGCTATACTGTGGCATATACCTCGACAGTACGTAGCCTGCGCACATGGTCTGCACTCTAGTGCCAAGTTGGAGTTGGCCGAGTATTCATTTAAGCTTTCTATAGTTTGGTTCATTTCCTCCGCACACTTGTCAAGTTCCTGTGGTTTGGAAGGTTGAAGGAGTGTGGAAGAAGGATATTGGTAACAACGGCACTGAACCTTTCCTTGTAGATCCGATACATAAATGTTGAAAATGACTTAAATGAGAGGTCCCAGGATTGATCCTGAGGAACACCAAATTTTATTTCCAGTTGACCTGAAGACGTATCATTAATCTGAACAAACTGCCGACGACCCATGAGATATGACAGAATCCAACGAAGAAAGTTCTGAGAAAACCCCATGGAATGCATCTTGTGGATGACAGATTTAAAATTGACAGTGTCAAATGCTTTGGAATAATCTGCAAGGACAATCAAGGTCACGCATGATATCGTCTCTGATACCCAGCAGAGTCGTCGCAGTTGAGTGACCTTTCCTGAAACCTGCGATACTATATTCTATTGAACAATGCCAAGTCTTTAATATATGCATTAACTTGACGAGATACAAGATCAAATACCTTCGATAAAGCAGGAAGGATTGAGATAGGCCGGTAGTCTTGCTCAGTCTTGGGCTGGTTAACCTTCGGTATCGGAGATATTCGAGCAATCTTCCATGCCTCAGGGAAATATGAGGGTGTTAATGGGGGTCCTTGGGTGTCAGTTGTCAGCTAAAATTTAAGCCAGTTGTCAGTTGTCAGTGCAATATATTGCAAGCTGTCAGTAGTCAGTTACTGCAAAAAAGCTGACTCATCATTTTTTCATCATTTCTCAGTTGTCAGTTAGGATATTTTGTCAGTTGTCAGTCAAAAATTCAGGCAAATGTCAGTAGTCAGTTAACCCCATTCAGACCCTCAAATATGACGCTTTGATGCAAGAATTTATGATGTCAGTGGACCCGCCAAGGATTCTGCCACTGGCTTTAAGAACTCGACTGGAATTTGGTCTGGTCCCGTGGAACAGTCAGCTTTGAGACCTTTTATTTCCTGAAGTACTTCTGTTTGTGTGTGACTTCACGAAGATCAAAAGTGTCACATGATTGGTATCAAGGTCGCTAATTAAGTCAAATATGTCACTGTTGTCAACTGTCACTGTTGGCAGCTAATTCAAAAAAGGTTGTCATTTGCAAACCTTACTATAATCCTTAAACTCTAAGCGTGCAAAGCATAACGGGAGCATCACTTAATCAGTTTAGAAATCATATATGGGGCCCATTTCTTAGAGACATGGTAAATATCTCCTTACGAGAACAATTCATTCACGAATAGCTGCAATATTCAACTACTAAGCTTGCAACTTGTTCTCCCACCCATTAAGTTTTGCGCGCTTAGAGTTTTTGAATTGGCTGTTTTCACATTATTCAGCTCATTCCCCATCAGGGCTTTTCAGTGACCGATCACATCAAGTATTACGCTTACTTATATTACTTACTAAGCTTAGATTATTTATCTTTACAACAACTGTGATATTACTTTCTTAACTGTGTTTATCCTAACCCACCCTGACAACTTTCCCTGTGGGAGGAAACTGGATGTCCCGGAGAAAATCCACGACTTTCGGCCGAGCGTCGACAGCGGACTCGTCAGCGGACTTTCACATGAATCCGCAGCGAGAGTCGAACCCAGGATCTCAGAGGTGAAAGGCACTTGCTCTGACGGCTGCGCCACCGAAGACATGTTTCGAGGTGTGAGAGCATCAGATCTTACCCTCATTCTGACAAACTTAGTATTGGTAGAATCGTGTTTGCGGATATTTATATTGAGTCACCTTTTACACTTCCAGATGCGATATGGCATTTGTAGGCATTTGTTCGTTTATAAACAATTGAATTTTGCAGAAATATTTTATTCACACAAATCGAACGGACAACAAATATAGTGATACAGATATAATTTACTTTAATTTTAAAAAATAAACCGATTTATAAACATCAAAGCTTGAACATATATTTTTTACGTCTTTAGGCCCAGACCTCATTATACAGTGTGTGAAAACAGTTATACCTGTGTTTACTGTCACACTGAGACTATACAAATACCATATTGTTCAACACATATTTCCACTGGTCACTTCTTTCGTAAGGCTGATCCGAAATCAACGTGTTCACTGTTAATGATGAGCTCACAAACGAATGACACGCATTTTTGTTGTTTTTTTTATAACAAATTCCTCCGTAGACCGTATATAGGTATTTCAGACACTGCATTACGAGAACTGTATCGTATGTTCAACTTTATACGATTTTATGTCAACATAAAACTTTATAAACAAAATGTCAAGTCCCAGTCAGACGAGGATGAGATTTGATGAGATGGCATTGTTACGAGGACATTTTAAACTCTAAAATAACAAAATACAGAATTTATGACTGTTCCAACTATATTTTAACTTAAATAGAATACATCGGGAAAAAACATTAAAAACAACTAACCAAGGTCACGTGACTGCCATGCACTCTCATCCTCGTTTGATCCTGGTTTTAAAGTTTCCAGATATTGTATTAAGGCAGCTGCCACTGAAGCGCACTTCACACTGACAGCATTTTATTTTTCCATTATTTTGGACGTTCAACTGCATGGTTTAACTAGTCCAGGAAACTTTTTCTAGCACCATATAAAAGTCTCTCGCCCAAGTTGCGTAAACAATATATAGAAACACACACTTATTAACTAAACGTTTTGTTGGAAAATAAAAATCAGCATGATCAAAGTTTGAGAGTTTTCATATTGTTTCTACGAATTATTCTGCTTCTTTTGAGTATGGTCCATAACCAGTTTGCAAATTATGCAATTTTACGTTCGGCTGATTATCATTTCTAGTATATCTGCTGTTGTTGTACTTCCCTCTTGTTTGTCGATTAAAACCCATTTTGTTAGGCAGGTATCTGGGAAATGCTGAGCGTTGTGGAGGGAACATATTGTAGCTGGAATATAATGGACGACCAGCAGTAGCAAACATTTGACCATAGTTCATATTAAACATAGCTTGCTGCTGTGCTGCTGCCATTGCGTGACTTGTGTGATACGAAGGAGACTGGTGCAGGGATATACTTGGCTTATACGCAGGACTATCATTGTTTTCTCGCGTTTCCTCACCAGGACTTTGTTGTTGACTCTCGTCATGAGCTGGTTGCTAAAATGTGAAATATATGGACATAAAATGGAATGAAAGCATAGTACATGGAAATCTGTGGTAGCTTAGGCTAGTTAAGCAATACCAAATTCGCATGTCACAACATCGAATTTAGCAGTTTCAGGAATCTGTTAACACATGAAATTGCGATTGTATGTCAAAATAAGAAACTGTCAAAAGGGGAAATTTTACGGACAGGCATTTCATATACTGCAGATTTAAGGTGAATCTGGTATCGTGTAACAGAGGTTTTGGTTAAAGCAGGGCTTTCAGAATTTTTTGTATAAACATATTTATTTGAAATGAGCGTTCGCCCAAGAGCGCATAGCTCATCTAGGGGCCCACGCTACACATTTGAAAATATTACATTGTAGACACTAAAGGTGAAAACAAAAGACACGCTTGTCAGACGATATCACCAAACTTTTAATTAATCTATTGTTAAAGAAAAATCTTTAGTTTTATTGATATATTGTTGGACAGAATAGAAAATATTCCTGTTTTCCGAAATATTTAGTCTCCTTGAACCAAAAAGGAAAATATTAACTTTTTGGGAATCCGACAAGGGATGCCATTCGAAACAAAAAAATTGTGCAGCAGACGAAAGTGAGGTTAGTCTAGAAGCAGCATATCGGCGGCATTTCAAAAGATAGTGAACCACAGATTCATGTTCCATGTTACAAACACACATAGTAGAAGATAGACAATTAATTTTGAACAAATAATAATTTAAACCACAGCAATCTAAACACAATCGAGTTTGAATTATTGATGAAAATCTATCAATTCCAAAATCATATAAGTTATTATAGCTTACTATATCAAAGTGTCGAAACAGCGAACGTTTAAATATTCGAGTAAGTGGCTGTTTTGGCCGCGTGGAGTGGTCTAGGGAGTCTGAAGGTCATCCAAATTAACTAGATATAAGTGTATATGGATTAGATAGCAACACAACTGAGTTTTGTAACCAAATTATAATGTATCATTACTTTCATTTTTCAACAAGGTAACTTCAAGATTTAAGATGGCAAATAACTGGCAATAAACTTTTCGAAAGTAACCAGGCTATAACGTAGAGATATAGTTGAGCAGGCCAGGTCGAGAAAAAACAACTTTGTTGTTTGAAAGCTTATAGAGTTGAGGAAGGGGAACAGAATTGATAATTGAAGCACTAAACAAAGTAACCCGCGGTGAACCTCGTGGCACCTGCCAGAGCTTCGGCGGCCGCCGACTTATTTTGAAAGCCCTGTTAAGCCTGGTTTCCATATGACACCGACCAGTCGCAGACTCATTGTCGGTAGTCATTGAAGGAGAAAATGTTTTTAGATACACAAAGGATTTTACTCATGAGTAATCACCGATATTAAATAGAACTCGCCGACTGTCGGTATCATATGGAAACCAGGCTTAAAGGGTGACTGGTCGAGACCCTAGGCAGAGGCATGTCGACGAACTCAGCATATATCTTTGTTTGGAAGAAACAACGGTTGAAAACGATATAGCCACAAGTATAGAGTGCCTCGAGCTACGAAAGACATTTTTAAATATTCTTTTTATCCTAGAACGTTAGCAGAGTGGAATAGTCTTCCTATAGGGAAATCGTCTTATCTGAAAATTCACTGTAGATCTTTTTATTAAAACCGAAGTCAGGAATTACTTAAGCAATAACATTTCATTCCTAGGGTTAGGCTACTTTAAATTATTTCGTGTTTTTTTTTTTTTTTTTTTTAAGTATTTGTATTTACCGTATCATATAGTTGGTGTGATCTTTTCGATTTTTACCGACTTACTGTAATAACTAAAAGGTAGATGTAGATTAATGGCATATGCGGCTATATAGCCCACCTGTAAAAAAACCCCGGATAAGATTCCAAATTTTGAAGTTTATATATAAAAATTGGGCAAATTTAGAGAAAAAATTCAGGAAAGATGAAAGAAAGCAAGTGGGAAAACAATATCAAGTCGGAAATATGTTAGGTCCAGAAAATGTTTGCCCCCCCCCCCCCACCGATTAATGACCATTACCTGCATTTGTGGGTACATATTCTGTGGCATCATCATTGGTCGATTTTGATACGACTGCTGCATGGCGTACATCGCGTTAGGATTCATCACAGGGTACATTGCACTGATAGGAGCACTGCCTGGAAACACGCTGTTCATACCATTGAAATACTGGTACATCTAGGAATTTAATTTTAAATAATATTAACTTGAAACGTTTACCATGAACATTCAATCCTTCGTAAAGCTTACATAAATGCCATAGTTGAACAAATGACGGACAATTTCCATATCTAAAGAAACAAATACGAAACGTGATTATTAAGTTACTTTGCTAGCGTTGCACTCTAACACACTTGGTGTGAACATAACTTTTACTGAACGGGATAGAGATTTTTCAATCGTTGCAAAATGCTTAATAAAAGCTATAAAATTACGAAAATGGGCCTCACAATTAATAAAAAGGAACTTTAATTCATAAATGCTAAAGTTTAACCTAGCTATACCAATCAACGGGCAGTTTTTGGAAGCTTGAAAAATCGCTATCCGGTGGATAGTGCTATCCGGCTTTCGTACAACCGGCACCATCGACAACTGGATGTATATTGGCCAGACATTGTAGAACTAGAATATTAATTTTCTAACCTTTAGGCAAATCTTTTCCTTCAGGGTCACTGGAATAAGTAATGTTTCCACTAAGAATCTCATTTTGTATTGTAGCAGCATTGATTGGATGATGGTTGACATGATCTGGAGTTACAGTGGGTGAAACATCTCTCTCTTGTTTGTTATCGTTTTGATTTACTAATGGCGGAGTTTCATTGCCTCGTATGGTCTGGTTGTTAGTCATTTGCAGGACGGGAGATTCTTTTCGTTCCTAAAAAATTGTGGTTTTATGTAAGCGCGCTCGAGTTAAGATTACAGTAACTTACTGTAAGGTTATTGAAAGACGGCGTGAGAGATACAACCACAGAGTAAGTGCATGCAGAGGTCTCACTTCTGCGGGAAAACCGTAAGGTAGTCTTTACTGCGCATATCTGGCGTCCATGTTCTTAGCAAGTGCTCTAAAGAGAGGCATCTCCCCCCCCCCCCCCC